>VDFB02267865.1:0-46216 GCA_007258455.2 Sequoia sempervirens
TTTAACCCTCTCATCAACAAAAAGAAAGATAAGTTTATCCCTACTTTCTTTTCCCTTGTTTAATTTTTGTGAGAAGGTGACATGTAGTATGGTTCATGGTTGAAAGTAGAAGGCAGAAAACCTAGATGTATGAAATTTGGTGCTATGCTTATTCTTTGGGAAACTTTGAAAGGGCTCCATTCATCATCTTGGAGCTAAAATATTTCCTTGCTCGGGGGTATGGCTAGAGCCCACGAGGCTCCATGATGCCATTACGGTAGGGTGGAGAGCAAGCCTTAATCATTGTGTTGTCTTCATTGCATTTCTTTAAATTTTGGACGTAATATGGAAAGCTTGTGTTTTGTTATAACTTGATAGAGAATGAAAAGCATCAAGGTTTACTATAAATGCACATAAGATCCAAGATTCCTCAAAATTGTCTATAAAAGATCAAAGCTTATTTCATGGGCATGTGAGTTAATAGCAATCCCAATATTATATGTAATAGGTTAAGTGTTCAACTTCTGGTATTGTTCTCTATAATTTCTTGGTTGATTTCTTGAAAGCTAAATGTGTATTTGCATTTTTTTTTAAATGAATAAATTTACAGCATATTCACTATCTAATGGGTATTTGGGAAATAATGTTGAGTTCAAGATTGTGCCTTCATGAGGAGGATGTATTGAAACATTAGGAACCATAAGCTTCCTTGAAGAAAGTTATTTGAATACTGCAAATATAAGTGTGGATTTTGTAATCAAGTAAATAAATGAATATTGAAAAAATAAGGGGTTAGGAAGATAGCTAAGTGTCTTTGTGTTTGCATGGAAGTAGCATTCTATAGATCTTATCACAATTGCTCCTAGTTAGAATAGTCTGGAATAAATATATATTCATGAATAAGTAAACTTGAGGATTTTTACTTAATGTATCAAACCAGAAATGATGACCCCTTCAGTTTGTGCAAGCAGTTATAGATGTAGATGTCATGGTGTTTGTTAAAGATATAGCAGAAATATATATCCATTGTATTAGGGATAAATATAAATCTATTTGACTATGAGAACTGTATTGTATTTAATTATCCACGTTGATGTATTATACATGGAAAAGCATACACAAATTCACTTATATTTCTGAAGAAAAAAAAAATTACATTGTACTTTGCTTCTTTCTAAATGTTCTATAAATACTACTCTCAACAAGCCTATATATATCAACTAGGGATCCCTATTAAATCCAGGCATATGTTTCATTATAGAAAAACCAGAAAAAGATGAGTAGCAATGGAAAATGTTACGGGAAAAATAAAAGAAACAGAAAAAAAATTGTTAGTGTGGATAGCCAGGCGCTGCTATAGCTGACCCTCACCAAACTCTTGCATATTGTTACCAACTTACTCCTGCCTGTGCACAAATGGTGTTCTGAAGGTGGTCTACGCATCCATTAGATCATAACTGGAATTGGGCGCTTCTCCGAACTGTTGGTTGCCAGTGCACTTTCACTCCTTCCCATTTAATGCAAACTACAATGAATCTCCTCCTCCTGTCATTCCTCTCTCGCAACATAGAGGACACAGTGTTCTATACTCACAATAAGGCAAGATAGAAGGATAATTTCAAACCTGCAATCATCTCATATATCTGCCACAGAGGAATCGTCTCCAAAGAATACACCAAAATAAATAGAAATAAATAAATATATCCTCAAATAAACATTGAAATGAAGCGAACCAGTCATCGTTCCTGGAAACCCTGGGTGCAAACTAAAAATCAACGCCTGCCTTTAATTGTGTAATCCCATACTTCTTTGGATTGTCAGTAAGAAGACACAGTAGCTGCATCATTTATTGTGGAAGGTGTGTTAGGCATCTGGGCGTCCCACACATCAATGAGAGGATTGGTTGGTGGTTGAAGGTAGACGGTGATTTATCCAAGGGAAATCCAGCTCTATCTTGTTGGATGATTCGTGCAATAATTACCTCTGCCACCACCATCATGCAATGGGAACTGTGTTTTAAAAAAATATATATATGAATAAACTGCCAAAATCATAATAAGCATCATTTAAACTACCACCTACCAGCCAGCATCACTACACCACCTCCCGTATGCATGCCCATGTCGATACCTCAGCGCATTGAAGTGTAAAACATATGGCTACTAGGTAAATATAAGCTATAGTCTCGATCCTCTGTAGATTAAATGCTATACTCATGCGTAACTAATGAATGTCAATGTGCGTAGATTTATCTCATCCCTCTTAAAGGTAACCGTCATTGGGTCGCATGCTTATTTTATCCATTTCTATCACTATTCCATGCCTTTACCATCATCGTATTAGTCTTATATGTGGCGAGTTCCCTAAAATGCAATATTTTATAAGGAACTTGATTTCAAAGGGATATGTTTTAAAAGCCCCCATGTTTCCTCGAAGGAAATTCATCTCCATGTAAATCACTTAATTTAATGTTCTTTTAAAACAATTAAATAATCCTACTCCCCCTTGAAGAGAGGAGAGGTATATTGACTTTTACATAAAACAAAAGATAAAAGGGGGATTGTAATAAGTTTCAATAATACTCCTTAAGAAAAGTGATGGGAATATACTCCCACACTCTTGGGGAAATAAGCTTAATAATTTTAAATAAAAATATATGTAAAGAAAGAGGTCCACCAAATATTAGGGAGTTTCTTTTTATTGGAAAATAATAAAAGATAATATGTAGAAGAATTTAATGTATATTTATTTGAATAAGCTATTTCTCATTTCTATAAATATTAAATTCACATGTATATATAATTATTTGATTATATTTAGTTAAGGGTAAGAAAATAAATAAATAAATATTATAATTTAATAATTAGAATAAATTATAAATTTTTAGGTTTTTCAAATTCAAATTTGAGGTAATGTAACTTCTATAAATTTTGTATTGGTGTGTGATGTTATTGCTTGGGTACTATCATTCGATGCATGTAGCGAATTAACAAGCGCAACACATTATAGCATAAACGAGTGGTTAATGTTTTCTTTTCAGAAAAAGGAATCCTTATTCCAAGATTAAATGATTTGACCAATAGAAATGAATTAATAATTACATGTCCTCTAGGAGAATAATTTTATTAATCTAATGGGTTAAATAATTAATAACACTCTTATTACTAAGATAGATATAATAGTGTTATCTGAAGCAAGTAATATAAAATATTCAAGTAAATTTGGAAAGTAATAATATTGGGGATTAGACAAAAGAAGTGTCATTATTGTAGGTTTGTGAGTAAATAATGAAATTATTCCTCAATTAAATGGGATAAGTAAAGTAATGCTAATACTACCATTTGTAAGAAAGGCAGAAGAAATTGCAAGTGGGAGATAAACAAACCCTCAGGGTAATTATAATGTGAAGCAAGATACTGATATTAGTATTATGTTCTAGTGCAAATTTATTGTGATAGAATGAAATCAAAGTGTAAATATTATCATGGAAACTTTAGGGTTACGTACCACTGAATTTGTTTGAAACAGTACTAAATTTATAGAGTTAACTTGGAGTTTGTAGAGCAGCTAGAAGTGCAATTAAAGGTGGTCGGATTGCAATAATTGATAGTATAAGTTGTAGGGTCAGTAAAACATTAATCCTTAGGAAAGAACTAGTGATCGATAGTTATGTTAGCAAAATGCTTAAGTGTGGATTAAATGGAGTAATATGATTATGTTAATTATCAACCTTTGAGGAAATAACCTTCGAACATGTAACTATCTTTAAACATTGATGATGTTATGAGGTTCAAAGCCTTTGGTGAGAGAAATAAACAAAATAATGAATGTTATTGAGGGAATGTTGGAAGCAACGGGTGAACATCTTATTTGCCATTGTTTTAAAATAAGAATATTATCGTGAAGGGTTAAATGTTAATACAATAATAATAATAATAATTGTCAAAGTGGTCTATAGATTAGAGGGAAAAAAATTATTTGTGTTTGGTGAAATTTATTTTGGGCATGGCGGTGGATGGGTTATAGAGATCTAGACAAAATTTTGTTAGCCTCTCCGGTTTTTGGCCTTGATGCTCGTAATACAAAGGTGGTGGTGGTGAGCATTAGTTGCTTTCAAGAATAGGGTTGTTAGCATCAACACGTGGAATTGATCTATGCTTTGCATGTAGTGGTGATGGTCATAATAATAGCAATTGTTTAACATCTAATGAAACAAAACAAATGTTTGGGAATTTTCCAATAAGGCATTCTTTCAATTTTTGATAAGGTTGTGTTGAGAAATGAGTATATTTTTACTTTCATTTCCCACTGTGAATCTTTATGGCTTCCTCTTTATTAATATATATATATATATATAGCATTTCTCCATCTAGGTTGTTGTTGAAACCAATGTTGTTTAGTTTATCACTTCCTTTTTGTGGCTATGGTTGGAATAGAATAAAAATATTTAATATTTTTCCTTATGCTATATCATTTCATTTTTGAAATAGAATAAAACAATTAATGTTGTTGATTCAATGTTTGCTTAATTTATGGCTTCCATTTTGTGGTTATGGTTAGAACAAAATAAAAACAGTTAATGTTGTGCCTTAGGTTATATCATTTCATTTTTTGGAACAAAATAAAACAATTAATGTTGTTGATTTAATGTTTGGTTACATTAGGTATTATTGATTATTGTTCCTCATCCTTAAGGCTATTGTAGTAGTACCCCTCCGTTTATGCTATGCTTTCTGTTGATACTTTCTCATGTTGTTAGACTTATGTTGTTTTGTTGGATATTTGGATCGCTGATTTTGAGCGATGATGGATTATTGTATGACATGATGATACTCTGTGTGATGTTTATTGTTTTCAGACATGACATGATTTAGCGTAGATGCTTAATTTCAGTTGTTATGGTTATGCATATGCTTATGATGGACTAACAACATGTATTGAGTCAGTCTTCTATGAGTGTATTGGTGTGGAGAACAGAATCACATCACTCGCTTGCGAGTACCCTGTGATATCTGTGATTTTCTCCGCACGGTGTGCCTGTTTACTGCTTTATATATATATATACATGTACATTGTTTGCTTGGTTGCAGGATTTACAGGTACATGACACCGACTCCACCTGTGTAATCAGGTCTGAGCGTGTCAAGACTCAACGGAATTGTTGAAAGGGAGATAGTAGTTAGGTTAATCCTAGTCCAGTCTTTAACCCTAGTTTCAGTACAATTTCAGTTTTCAGTTTTGAGTCATAGGTTGTAATGCGTTTCTGTTGGTTAAATTGTTCTTGAAAAAGGTAAATTTGTTTATATTTAATGTTATTTATTGTGTTGTATTTATTGTTATTAAAATTAATATTTAAATATAATTGAAATTTATTTACTTAATTATTTAATACATTAGTTAGTTTAATTAGTTAAATAGTTAATCTTTAAAAGGATTTAACTA
Source organism: Sequoia sempervirens (assembly GCA_007258455.2). Classification (NCBI taxonomy): domain Eukaryota; kingdom Viridiplantae; phylum Streptophyta; class Pinopsida; order Cupressales; family Cupressaceae; genus Sequoia; species Sequoia sempervirens. The sequence goes on from VDFB02267865.1 coordinate 5,422, forward strand.
TTTAATTAAATAAATTAATTAATCAGATTAAATTATTAAGTGCATAGATTATATTATATTTAAATAAATTAAATTAGAATATGCATGTGAAATGAGTTTTAAATTTTAAATTTAATAAAATTAATTAAGTTGCATGTAAATTTGAATATTAGAAAAATATAATTTAAATTATTGCATGTGATTTGAAATTTTGATTTTTAAAATTAAAATTAAAATTTATTAATTAAAATTACATGCAAAATTTAAATGGCAAAAACTGCCGAGAGGTGGAGAAGATATTTTCTCAACAACCTCTCGACATGTGTATGAGTGCCATAATTACTTTGGGGTTGTTAAAAAAAAATTCACGGAGGTTATTGTGGATCTCGGGAAATTGTACGGGGTTATTCTGTTGCCTCGGGGATATTTTCTGGACACTGGCAAAATTATTCTTCTCTGTGTAAAATTTTGGAATTCTTAAGATTTGTTACCTCTCTGGGGTTGTTATATCTTTGTGGAATTTATCTTGCTTGGGAGATTTGTTGGTTGGTAATCTTGTGGATCACGGGATTTTCTTGAAGAGCTACAGGGATTTACTTTCTACAGGCAAAAGGGTTACATTCTTCAAGGCAGCTATTTATCCAGGTATTTTTCTTGTGATGTTGATTTTCTTTGTGATCTATTTGTAAAGAAAATCTTTTGATGAGATTTCATCTTCTGGGTATATGATCTTGGAAAATCTTTCTATAAATATTTAATTGTCTGTTAAAATTGGTTTTGAATAAAACTTATTTCTGTTAAATTTTGGAAAAATCCTATTGGATTAAAATTTTAGAGAATGGAGAAAATTACCCTGTACAGAAATAATTTTCCCAAAATTTGTAGAAATTATTTTACCAGAAAATTATTCTCTGTATTATTGAAATACCTTGATAATTTGTGTTATTTTCTTTTAAAATAGTGTGATTATGATTGAAGAAATTTTTATAAAAGAAAATTGTTATTATTGAAAATTCGCCGTACGGAATTAAATTCCGCCGGCGAAATTTTCGTTAAATTTTTCCGTATGAATAAATTTCTGTGTTAAATACTGTTTTATTAAATTTCGTTTTTTTTAAAAAAAAACAGTATAAAATTTCATATGTTTTAAAAAAAAATTTGAATTTTATTGGGGAGGGCCGAAACCCTCCCCATGGATGTCCGTGCTGGGCGCAGCCTGGCAAGGCTGCGCACAGCAGTCGATGACTGCTGACGCAGCCTGGCAAGGCTGCGTAACAGCAGCCGGCCAGCTTTATTAATGGAAGGCTACGGGTAAATCCGTAGCCTTACCATTATAAAGCTTTGTTTGTTTTGTATGCTGTGTATAAAATTTGCTTTAAAATAAAATTCGCGATTTTATGTAAATCTCGAAATTTTATTTAAATATGATTTAATTTATAATATTTTCATTAATTTGTTATGTATTGGGAATTTTATTAAAATGAAATTTGGTTATAACAATATATATATGTATGTATATATATATATATATATATATATATATATATATATATATATATATATATATTCATATATGTATATATGTTTATGTATGTGAATATATACTTATAAAGATTATGGGAGTAAATAAGATTAATAGAATATATTTATATATATATACTATTATTTTCTATTTTTAAATTGCGAAAATAATAGGATATAATTTTATAGTGAAATTGTGAAAATCAAAGAAAATAGATTTAATTGACATGGTTAATTTTCTTGAGTTTCTTATTTTGAATATATATATATATATATGTTATCAAATTGATATATATGGATTTAGCGTATCCAAATGGAAGAAGATTATATCCAATTGTTCAAAATAATTGTTTTACTTCTGTGATTAGGCAAGTCGGGAAAGTATTTAACTGTTCAAGTCTTCCAGAGTAAAATTGGGTAAAATGGGGGTATGATTGTTTTCAAAGTTTTCCTTATCAACTTGGGTTTGTGCAAGAGTTAAACATGGTGATGGTATTGTTATGATTTATTTATCATTGTGTGATGTAAAATTTTGTATATGGTAAACCCTAGTCATGAAAACTTAGAAACCTTGTTATATTTAGGGGAGTGGCTAGTCGTAAGGGCCGACACACAAAGTGGTGTCAGGGTAACTTACGATTAGTTAAGTAAGTCAGTGAAAATTAAATAACACAATAGATAGAATTAAAACATGTAATAAGATGCTTATGCCTCGCTTATGACTTATAAGCTTCTACAGTTATGAGTATAAGTCGAGAAGGCCTGGAATGGCAAATCAATGTCTCGTTTTCTTAAGGGACATTTGATTCCACAACTGATTGCAATAGGGGCCGGGTTTCGTAAGAGGTTACCAGGGTAACCCAAGGATTGGGGGCCGGGACCTAGGAAGAAACACCAGGGTAACCATTGCATCGTTGTGATGACACTCCACCTAGAATAACATTTAAACCTTATGATTGTGTACCAAATCAATTGTCAAATCTGGAAGCAATGTAACCTATAGTTGTATGTACTAGTGTCTAGGGTTAGTAGATTTGGTCTAGGTAGCCTTATTACTATCTCCTAGCACGGGGGGTGGACCTACGGGTACCACATGGTTGGGTGGAACGTGCACCTTACTCCGTTGGGTCCCCAGTATGTTCGTTGCATAGAGCGCTTCATGGATGGAGAGCTCGCACATGGATTCCTCCTTCTATACTTTCTTCATTGTACTTTGTAAACATGTATTTGAAAGCATCCCTCAATTGTATAAGAGGTGATCATTTGTAAAATTGTAACGGTTATTTGAACTATCTCATCAGATGAATGAGCAATGTAATATCTTATCAATGTAATGTATGGAAAAATGATTTGTATTTTACTATGTTATCTTGAATGGAAATTTAATATTATGCAATGTTATCTTATGTTATGATTTAATTGGGAGCAATGCGAAGTACTTAAGTCGCTTATGGAAAACTTAAAGTAGTGTAACGTCATTGTAACCTAAGAATGTATGCAACTAATTAACATATTATTAACACTTTAAAAAAAAAATTATTACACTTTTATATCACTTTTGCAACATTCTTAGGTTATTTAGACGGGGCATTACACATATACATGTGTATATATAAAAATTTAAAACTCATATGTCCACTGGCAACAAATTCATCCATAGAGTCATGTCAATGTACACGATTGGACCAAGGCTAGGAGTGACATGAGGTATGTCCACCTACAATATATATACATATATATCAGTACATGAATATCTAGTTAAAACTAAAATTTAAAAATAATTAAAAAGGAATTGAAACACGCACATGTACACATACATGCACATCATCTGATATTGGATGACCTAAGTCTTCTGAAACAATTGCCTCCACCATATCAACCAAACGGTCAAGTGACGAACCAACATCTACATCCATCTGATCTATCCCATGTCTGCCATAAATGATGAGTGAAGAGGACTATGTAGGTGAGATGGCATCGGCGATGATGAACCGAAACCAATCAACATCTCAATAAAACCCATAGTCCATGCAGTTGTTGAATGATCTATAGGTGGATCCCGACACACACTAGTGCTGAGCTGAGAGTCATGGGATCCTGGAATTGAATGGGCTCCGTGTGCCAAACAATCTCTGACATGCTCTACATTGATCCCATAGTCTGATGCAATGAAGGCATATGCCTCCAAGAGGTCCTCAACCAAACAATATAGAGTCCTGTATGCCATATCTCTTGAAAGTACCTCAAGATGTGTGGGAGTAGGGATGATCGCTGATGTAAAAGGATCCATGGTGGTCCATTGTGCTGAAAATGGCATGGATCAGGAACGTCTAGACATCAAATACTGACCTACACGATTAGTAGATATCCTAGTGGTGGCAACTACAATGTCACCTACAGTGTCAATTGCTTCCTTTTGGGAAGCAACGATGACCTCATCTGGTATGGGGGCTAGAGTTGGGGTGAGAGCAGGAGACCTCTCACCAACCAATACCCTAAACACTAGGGCTGGTCTATTTGCTCGATGATAGGAGGGCCTATCGACAATCATACCACGCCTCTAACCAACATATGGTGGAATGTCCAGGTAGTTGAATTTGAGGCCCAAATGGACCTCAGCATACAACTACTAAACAAAATATAATGGAATTTGGTCATTTTTTTGGTATTGGCCATGTGCTGTGAGAAATCATGGGTAGATTAATGAGGCCATAGTATGATCAACACATCTAGTGACCTGGTATCCCCTAACCTTACGTACATTTTGATAAAATGGAAAACAAGTGTTTTTTATCATTTCTTTGGTCACACTATCCTATATTTGTTTAAGGGGAACCTCACCATGTACTTCTTCCTGCATGTGAGCACTGATACATTTTGATCAATTTTTCAATGACAGCTCGTCAGAATTCTGACGGCTATTTGTCATTATTATTGCATCAGAATTTTGACGACATTTGAAACGTCAAAATTCTGGGCCAGCATCCGTCGAAAAATTGATCAAAATGTATCGGTGGAGAAATAATAGTAGCTACTTTATCTAGGGAAAATGTACTAGTCCTCTCAAGTTCATCTCTTAGTTTTTCTAGACTATGTAATATTGACATGCATGGTTCAAAATATATCCCTGGGTTTGCACCTTGTGCTAATGAGTCTCTCAATTTCTTAATCTCATTAGTGGTATTTGCAAACAAAGATTCTGGAGGTGGAACATCTACATTTTCCATGTTATATATGTATGTACACCTAAAGGAGCAATGAGACCTTGGTAAATAATATATATAGATATAGGGAATAGAAATCTAAAACAGTTCTAATAATTCATCTACTCATCAATAATATTTTCATACCATTAACAAAAAAAATTCAACATCTATCATAGTTATTAATAATCAAAACATTCAAATTACTAGATTGCACACAAAACATAATCTAAAACAATTCTAAAATTTAAATTTACAAGTGTGCACTCTAGTACAAAATGTGCCATTAAAGACTTAAAAAATCTTGATAAAGGTTGCATCTAAGATTTATTTCCTGCAACTAGTAATAAATGGAAAGCGTCATTACTTAACATTGGTGGTCATGTAAAATCAATTTAGTCATTATTGAAGGTACAAATAAGAGAAGAAAATGAGAGAGATGATAAGCTTGTAAATATGATTTCTAAATTATTGAAGCAATATTTTGATAAGGAGGAAACCAAAAAATTAGAAATAAACTTCGTCATTTCCATAAAGAAAATTTGATAGGAGGAAGGGACACATGCACATAATATTTATCATGAAAGTTATCATACAATGTACAAGAACATGATACTAAGGAACAAAGGTTTCTTATAAGTACACAACAAACCTAGATGAATATTTAACCCTAGTACAAAGAGAAAGAAATAATGAAAGAATAGGAGAAAATGAAGATTTAATATTTGTACATATTGTTTCTATTACCTCAAATCTTATATAGATAATATAAAATCCTCCATATGAAAATATGGTTATATTTACTCATTTAGATAATATTAATAATTATTTTATTACTCTTATTTTTATAAATTTCTTGGATATTATAGTAAAATAAATCAATTCTTACATTTTTTAAAATTAAAAAAGTTTCCTATACAAATTCTACAACTAGATATAATGGACGAGCTTTGTATAACATGATGCACAATGATCAATCCTTGATGTTCCAAATCATTGATGAAAGATGGAATGATGCACATAATTGGTTGTAGATCCAAGTCTCCCAAAAGAGGAAGGAAATGAAGGCTTTATATTTTTATTAATATCTACTATATTAGTGTTACCGTGGATAATTATTAATTTTAATAGTTTAAATGTAAAAGGTAAAGAATCTCCTAGCAAGAGAGCTATTGATTGTATGATTTCTTATGAGTCTATTGATTATATTATTTTACAAGAAGTAAAATTGGTAACATGTAACCATAATTGAGCACTTTAATTTATTTAGAAGGATGCTTTTATTTGGAAGCTAGTCATTAGAATGATAGACATGATATGAAATTTGATTGATAAGTATATGATAGATTATGCAATTGACTCTAGTGTTTACCCATGTTATAAATTATTTGAAGTTATTTATAAAATTAAGGGCTTAATTTTGACATTATTTGTCTTTATGCATTAGATGATTACCAATAAAGAAATCCCTTATAAGGTTCAATGTAATGATGGAAAATAAAGATGAAAAGTATTGAGGACCTATATTTTATTTTAATGGCATAATAAGATAACCCTCTGCTAGCAAATGAAAAATCGTATGTGCTTCATTGTGTAATTATTGAAATTGACACCCTATGATTTGATAGAAATTAGGATATATGGATTGATCTAAATGGAGCTATATCAAATAATTTAAGAATAGTAGATCTATTATAAGTGACATAAAGCCTCAATGTCTCATTTGTATTAAAATATGGGGATGATGTGGCTATTTTAAGGCCCAAAATTTCATGTGTTAATAGCATAAACATATAACATTAATTTTTTGGGAGTTTGTACCAAATACCTTTTTCCAAACACAACTTTTGTTTAAAATACCTTGACCTATGAATGAAATTAAAAATTTCCTAGTAAAGACCATCAAGGAAGGTCTTAATGCCATATGTGGCTTCCTTTGCCTATTGTATAAAATTCAACTAAAATAGCTTTTAAGAAATAGTTCCACAAAATTAGAGGGGTCCAACCATGTTTTCAATTAATTTAAAACTATTATTTTAGGATTTTTTAATTTTTAAATTTATATAAATTTCTTACATTATTTTGAATTAAAATGATAATAGTGCTCCATAAATTACACAAAATTGAATGTTATTAAAATTTTGGTTAAAAAGTAAGAAGGTTAACCTTTAAAGCCATTGAGGAAGGTATTGCTACTACAAGTGGTTTATCCATGAAGGGCTTGAAGTCTCATAAAGAAAGTAAATACAAGAGGAAGGAACATATAGATGATTTCCTCACAAGTATATAAATGTTTCTACTTGATTATTTATTTCATCCTAGAAGGAAACTATAAATGTTGTTTATCCTATCACTTTTATCTTATAAATAATTTTAGATGCATGTGACTTGTTAGCTTCCATTTTCATTTACTCATGTAATTTAAGAAATCTATTATTAGAGTTTCACATGAGAAAAAAATGAGATCCCCTCCACCAAGGGCTTATTTTTTTCTTATACCAATTTGAGAATTTTATTATTTCAATTCTTAATCCTAATCAACATGTGGTGAAGGGGAAATAAAACCCATCCAATAAGTGTTCCCCAATCCCTTCAAAAGGAAAACTTGTGTATTATCCAAATGCTATCATTATTAGGATTCTAGCTTCTAGTTCTACTATTTCTAGAATATAGTACTAGATCCTAGATTGATGGGTCCCATGTCTCTCCTATGTTTGCTAAAATGATTAATTCTATTGATAACCACCTAAACATGTGGTGGATCTCAGTGTCAAGAACAAAGATAAAAATTCCATGGATGAGGATCCCTCTAAGATTGGTTGTTCCACCTCTTCGAATGAGATTAGTAACAAGGTTTATGAGTGTTTTAAATAGGGGAAGAGGTTGGGTATATAATGTACTTTAGACATGGTTGTTGAATGTAAAATTATTTAGACCATGAGAGGGTTGAAAAATTTATAAGGAATTGGAAGACAACTATAATCTATAACAAAGCATCCTTAAATGGTTTAAATTTTAAATGAAACAATGAAAGAAAGAATAAGAAAAATGCATAGCTAGATCAGGGAGGAGTAATCTAAAAACAAACATTAGTGTAAAATTATTTGAAAATAATTGGGGATAAAAATAATCTAATTTAATAGTTGTTAACATAAATGAACTTCAAGATATGATTATGTAAGTGAAAAAAAAGTTCTATTTTCTTCATTGAACCTAAATTTATCTAGTTAAGTATGTCTAAAATTAAGAATTCACACTAGAATATCAATATTCCATAAGAATCACACATTTATCATATTTTTATATGTATAAAGTTTCTACCATCAAACTATTTATACTTATAGATTGCATAAAACTATAAATTTAATCGTTATTCCTAATTTATTAAGAATCAATCTAATAAAGTTTGACTTCATATTGTATACTTGTTATAAACATCTTGAACTAATCCAACCATACATTTTATAGATGTTAAAAAATATATAATAACAAAATACAACTTCTAAATATGATAATAAATCTAATCAAACATGACCCAAATGTAGGATAAAGACAAGAATCTTAATCTATACCATTATTTTGAGTTTGGTTTAATAGAAATTGTAAAAAATTATAATCCTAAGAAAAACAATGAATAAACTAAGGATCATTTTAAAAATGGTGAATTAGTACCTAAAGATTGGCCTATAAAATTATAATATTCACCATTCTCATCACAAATGATATATGAAAAACAAGGATCATTTCGTTATATATTTTCATAGATTTAAAATTTGAATATTTACTACTATAACATGTTCATTGCAATTAGATTTTTAAATAATATTGTAATAATATTATGTCTTTGAAATTTGTTATGTGGATTTTAATGTTGTTTTTTAAATTTAAGTTAGAGTAAGTAGAATCTAATGAGAGACCTTAAAAATATTCAAGTACTTTATGTTTTCCTTAAAATTATGATTATTTCAAGATTAAATAGATAATTGATTGTATTTTGATTTCAAAATTGGAAATAGTTTAAAATTATAGAACCATATTATCCTTTGATACAAAAAGTTATGTCAAGGATTATTTGTATCTTCCTCATAATTATGTTTCACATGTTGAATATTTTAGGGAGGATTGTGTGGATGGTTTGGAAGTTGAAGCAAAGATTGGTTGAGATCGACAATGAAATATAGGTTGGATATTTTGATATACTCCAAAATCCTAAGAATAGAGAACATGGTAAGTCATATTTTAATAGACCTTATCTTAACTTCTTCTATTCAAATGCAACCTCTCCAACCAATATATTGGATTGCAAAATAATTAATAGAAATATATATATATATATATATATATATATATATATGAACTTACTCCTGATCCTCCTCCATTTACCCCACCATTAGATATATGCATATTGGTATTCACCTAATGAAGTCTTATGAGACCCTAGGTAGCTTTGTGAATACATCAAAAATATTATGCATGATGTCTAAGATTTTAATTGTGATGGATTGATATATTCCAAGAATTTATAAGTGAAGTATATTCATATATATGTATTTGTTTGAGTGTTTAAAATTAGTTAAAAAAATTCTTTGAGGGATTTATGCAAATATGACATCTTAGAAAGATAATTTCATGTCATTTTGGTGTAGGTCATAACTTCACTTTTAATTTATCATTTATGGGAATACATCTTCAAGAAGTTTATAGAAGGCCATAGATGGTCCACTTTTTGAATTAAATTTAGTTATGGATTTGTATTTTTTTGGATGCACATTTAGATTTAAATTTGGAGAGATATTTTGGTGAGGAAAATATCTAAGAGTTACCACATTTTATAAGTTAAAACTTACCTTATTTACTCAAAATTCCTTTGTGGACTCTCTTCTTTTCTTTGAATAAATGGTTTAACATGTTAAAAATCCATTAGGTCAAGCAATATATATTAGATTCAACTTATTTAGCCAAAATGAAGGGTTAAGAAGAGGGGTTGCCTCTTTTGGAATTTTATTATTATATAATTCAAGGATCTTGAGAAGAGGGAAGTTTAAAAGGCAGCTATAAACCCAAATTTTGCAAAATGGGTTTGTTTAAAAGGCTTTAAAAACTTTCAAGCAAATGCAATTGGCAGCTGTAAATCCAAATTACAAAATGGGTATTGTTTAAAAGGATTTAGAAACTTTCAAGCAAATGGAACTGGCAGCTATAAATCTAAATTTTACAAAATGGGTATTATTTAAAAGGCTTTAGAAACTTTCAAGCAAATGCAATTGGCAGCTGTAAACCCAAATTTTACCTTGAATGGGTTTGTTTAAAAGGCTTTAGAAACTTTCAAGCAAATGCAATTGGCAGTTGTAAAGCCAAATTGTAGAGCAAATGGCTTTGTTGAAAAAAATTTAGAAGCTTTCAAGCAAATGCAATTCGCAGCTGTAAAACCAAATTCCACATCCTTCACCCTCCGTGAGCGAAAATGGGAGCTTTGAAACAGGGTATATTCAAAATTAAATATCAAATTTGTTTGAAGTTTTGGTTTCATGGAATTTTCCTTCATGAAAAAATTTGGTCTCATGGAATCTTATGATAAATGATAGCACAAAATTGATTTCAAACAAATTTCATAACATTTAGGGTTTACAAATTTTGAAACAAATGCAATTTTAAATAGCGAAATAAAATTCCAACCTGGTTCAAGCTGTGGAGGTCGAGGTTGATATTGGCAAGGTGGTGCACGTTGATAAATTGCTGGAGGTCTCATTCGTCATTCGGTCGAAGCTTCAAATGTTCATCGCTGCTCCCTGTTCACTGTCCATTCGTTTGACAGTGATGGATGGAGCTTTTTAAATATCCCTATTTCAAAGGGGTTTGGTCGAACCCCTTAAAATATTGTTTTTCGTTGACTTTTAATAGGCTCGGTTGAACCTATAGTTCGCTCAAACCATATGGTTCAACCGAACCTCTTAAGGGGTTTGCTCAAACATGCTAGTTCGAGTGAACCCCCCGAGCTAGTGAAATCACACAAAAACATATTTTCCTTCGTCCATCAAATTGTAAATCACTATTGTGGCTTCACCCAGACCCACTAGATCTCTCTTTGTACCTCTCCCACCCTACCTCTCTATCTATCTTTAATACCTACCTCGCTAATGGATCGATTGATTTTGATTGATCCGACGGGATCGATTGATTTTTCCTGATCTGATTGATTTTTCTCGGATTTTGTCGATGGATTGATTGATCGAATCCTGCCGGATTGATCCGTCGATCCGATCGGATTTCTGATTGATTTTGACTTCACACTCCACCTTCCACCCTGATCCCTCTACTCCACTTTACCTCAATTTATCTCGACCCCTCTTTCGGTTCACTTTATTTTAAATTATTTTCATAGTAGATTCCTTTTTCATTTTAGGCATTGTAGTACATGTTGATCTAGTTGTGCATTATAATTTTCCCATTGCACATACTATACATGCTCCTTCCTCAAGTTCTGAAGAATATGAATAATATCTTATGTGAATACATGTACCTTGGACATGCACCACATCTATTTATTTGAGAAAAATTGCATTTGAATTTCTTTGTATGATTAAACAAAAATGAACAACATGTTGGAAGGGTGGAAAACATGGTGGGTTTTGTGTTATTTGATTCTACTTGGTGAAAGGTCAACCTTTCAAGTACAGATAGAATCTCTTAAGTGAATACATGTACCTTGTACATGCACGACATCTATTTTTTTGAGAAAAAAATGCATTTTGATTTGTTCATATGATTAACAAAAAAATGCACAACATATTGGTAGGGTGGAAAACATAATGGATTTTGTGTTATTGAATTATACTTTGTCAAAGTTCCACTTCTCAAGAATAGGTAGAATCTCTTAAGTCAATACATTTAATTTGAACATGTACCACATCTATTTGTTTGAGAAAAAAAAATATTTCAATTTTTGTATATGATTAACCAAAAAATGCACAACATATTGGTAGTGTGGAAAACACAGTGGGTTCTGTGTTATTTAATTCTGCTTGCTCTATTTTTTCTTCGTATGGTCAAGATGTGAAAGCTAATAATTTCTTTGATGTAGGTATACAAGATGTCACATAATGCACATACATGGGTCTCTAGTTGGCTGACCAAATACCATTGGTATCTTCTATGTAATTTCCCCACTCGGATAGAGGAATTGAGTCTCTTATATAGGTTGAGGGAAAATATGTTAAGGAGAATTGACACAAATGCGCCAAAGTTTAGTCACATAAAATTTAATAATTATGCTCCTTACTTTAACTACCTCTATGATTTATGGGCGATAATGAGCTTGGACATTAAATATCACAAATCTACAAATAGAGATTTTAAATTTTTGTGACTGGCCAATTCATCTTTACCAAGAGATTCAAGACCTTTTCCTAACTAGATTCATTTGGAAGCTATCCATTAAACCAACAATAATTATCAAAAATCACAGTCTTACCAATGAGATGAGCATGAAATTCATGAGATTCCTTAAGGGGGAATCTTGAATTAGTTATCACAAGGGCTTGTTGAGGAATGGTTTCTTTTTTTCTTCAAATTCAACTACACTATTAGGTTTGATGTGCACCATGTGATATCATCATTCAGGCTATTACATGAAAAATATGGGATACAGTCTATGTTGTATGCTATGAAGTCTAACTTGAAAATCTGAGTGCAAAAATTTCTTCTTGATAGTGACAATGCCAAAATGTTACTTGTTCATAGATAGTTGACCTAGTTGACAATGTTTACAAACTATTTAGTTATTATAGTCAATATTTGTAAAAAATTTAGTCACAAATGTTTGTAAATTTTTCACATATTGTATATATGATTGTATCCAATTTCAATAGCCTTTTGATGTCATTAGCGATTTCCTCACACTCGTTTCCATGTGTTATATTTATAGTGTAATTTGGAACTTTTATGGGAAGTAAATACATAACACATTGTGCTTACCATAATGAATATGATTTTTAGTTTTTTCTAATGATTAGTTATCTATTACATATGATTTTTCAGTTTTTTGTAGATCGATAAATAACTACACTTAGTTGTTTCATACGATATTTTTGTTGTTTTTTTATGTCCAAGTTAGATTCCTTTATTATTAAGATATCTTGTTTCCCTTGGTACGATACGACTTTATAACTCGATGAAACATACACCACCCTTGGAATAAAATGATCCACCATGCATGCTAGAAGAGAAAATATTTAACCCACAGATTATGAGAAGAACATTCATTTGAATGTATGTCAAGAACTAATATTATATCCAAGGATAATTTGTAGTAATAATTAAGATTTCTTATGGTACAATCGTTTTATATACACATATTTTATACTTGTGCAAAGAAACAATAAGCTTTAAATTATATTGAAAAGTAAAGGCATTGCAATGTCACAAAATTTCACACAACAAAGCACAAGTAATATACTTAATCACTATAACAAGGCTCAAAATGTTTTGGATATAAGTAAGGACTCATCATTCAAAAGTTAAGTGCATGTAATGATACAAGTTAAAAGAAGTGCAAAAATAAGGATAACATGTTTTATACTTTATATAAAATATTCAACACTTTAGAAAGATGATGGAGTGTATACACCTAAAATTGGTATGGAGAAAATTAATTAAATACAAGTTATTTAATTGATAAATCTTTAATTCTTCTACTTATAAATAAATTGACAAATTTAAATATTATATAGTTCACTTTCTTAAATTCTTCTTATTCTAAAATCACTTTCTTCATGTTTTAATTAAATAAACAACTTTAATTAGTTTTTTTAATTTAATTAACTCCCTTTTATTAAATTCAAATTTTATATTTGAATTTGAGTACATTTCTACTAACTTCTCATCTTCCACTTAATCATGTGTCTCATGAAATTAAATATTTTCAATATTTAAATATGGCATTTATCTCAACAAATTATAACCAATTTTGAGACACTTGGCTTTCTCTTCCATTTGATTCTCCTTCACACTTGGCAATGTGTTCTTTTAAAGGGGACACACTCCTTGATTCTCTCTAACCTCTTCATCCTCGACCGTCCATCTCTCCAGATCGAATCCAGACCATTGAATCCTGCCAAGTAAGATCATGCCTTGGAGAAATCTATAAATATAGCCTCATTTACAACATTTCATATAGAGAGCTTAGCATAAGTACATTTTGCAAAAAATTCATTGGCATTATTATCTTAGTATTATCTTAGTATTGAGCATTTTAGCATTTGCATATTAGTATCATTTAGTTCAATCAATCATGACTTTAACACTAGCTGCATCTTAATTACTGTAGTTGCATCATAGCATTTCCATTATCCATATCATATCATTATCATAATCTTAGTTTATCATCTACAACATATCATTTAGCAATCAATCATGTAGAAAGGTTTATTTCATTTCAAACATCTCGTTCTTCAGGTTGTCATTTGAAGAGTCTTGTGCATACAAAGAATCTGAGAGCCACAATGACTCAAAAAAATCCTTGGAGATAGAGGACAATGGGACGACATTAGAGAGTTTGTTCTTTCAATTTGATTAGATTTTTATTTGAATTCTCTAATATAATGTTTCATTGATGTGTTGTATTTCGTGTTTATGCACTCACATATTTTATACACATATAAATTTGGTGCCCACTGTGGGGAGCTAGCCCCATTTTTAACATTTTTTGGCAAGTTTTTGTCTACAAGTTTGATCATGAATTTCAATGTAGTGCACTTGAAGCATCTTCTAGTGCATCTACCCACTCTTTTGGTGCATCCAATTTCTATTCTAGTGCATTTGGCTGCTCTTTCAGCGCATTCAGTCCATGGGTATGTGTAGGATCATCATGGCCCAAAAAGTGGTGATATGATGCGTATGTGTAGGGTATGTGGCTGGTGACTTTTTTTTACCCAAAATTGATGAAACGAAAAGGGTTTTTAAAGGATATTCTTAGCTTTCCACCAATATAAATTATGCTTTACTTTGAATTTAATAAATAATTATTATTCATTTTCTATTTAAATTATGACTAAAAGATCTTGATTGATAGGCTGATTGAAAAACATCAATAGCTTTCAAATGGTATCACATTTTTTGAATGCGAAACATGTGTCACATTCTATGCTTCACTTTTATAAGTTAAAAAAATAAATTTCATGAAGTTTTGACCAAGTTAAGGTGAGTGGGGCATACAGTTTTCTATATTTTTTTAAAAGTTGTAATAAAATCATAATTAATTATTTACTTGGGAAAAAAAATTACAAAAAATATGCATCACATCGGTTATGAGCCCTCTACTTATATCTAAAATATTATCACTTCATTGTGGTTAGGGTGGTCGAATAGAGACACCTACTTATTTTTCCACGAAATTTAAAGTACTATTACATTGAAATTTCAATTTTCACCAAATAGATTTAAAAAAAAAACCTAGTAGTTTAGAAACTACATTCAATTTGCTATGAAATTCTATTCTTACATATTTTGAAATAATATAGATAGCTTATTCAAATTTTATGTCATGTTGCCTCACTCACGATTTTTTTGAATTTTTGCTACTTAAGGGCTTGATTTTTCCATGATGATCCTGCACATACCCCTATTTTAGTGCATCTGTGGGATTTTTCAACACATCGGACTCTCTTAAATTGCACAAGACTTTGGTTTTTCATTTTTTGCTTTCTAGATTAGTGAATTTAGTTTGTTTTATAAGATTTTATATAAGTGCATCTTTTTAAGCGCTATGGTTTTGGACACAGCACATTCAACTTTGTTGCAAAAAATAAAAATTTGGGAAACTGATCTATGTCTTTTTCTATTTTAGAGGTGCTTTAAATGCTATCAAAGACAATTATCTCGGCTTTACTAATGGTGTTTTGGGGCTAGAGTTAATTTGTTTTTCCTTTGGTTAAATTAGGCACATCTAGTTTAATTAGAAGGTTAATGAACCCATGTATGTTGCACTTGTAAAGTGATAGGCCTATGCTCTCCCCTTCATTTGGTGACCAAAATGCCAGACTCACTCTTTCAATTATTGCAATAGCACCTTTAGAAGGCCTGTCATAGTGGGAAAAAGTACTCACCCTAACGGAACAACCTAAGTGGGAATGAATAAAGCCAAGTATTCCAACTCACTATAATCAAATGTGATTGCGAGGAAACTCCTAGTCAAAAGTAGTGTGCATTGATAACCATCCCCAAAGCCTTTTTTCTAAAGGTTGGGAGGTCTCCTGAGGGAGTTTATCATTTTTTTGCACCGAATGGAAACCCTTACTAAGAGATTTAAGTGTAGTAGCCAGTCGAGTTAGTTTCTCAAAATTTTAAATATTCATAGTGCAAGGGGAGGGAAGAATCTACCCACAAGATACTCACCATATAACTACTAGAGATTATTGGCCAAAAGTGGAGGATTCGACTTTGGTTAAGACCCAAGAAAGGCAAAAACATGGGCACCCTCTAGTGACACGACTGTGTGAGCTGACATAGTTCTAAGATGTGGGCTGTGATATTATTAATGACCCTTGACATTAGAAAAGTGTCTGATCTGTTTGCTATTGTTTAATACCTATGGAAATCAAAAGGATTAGACCTAATCCTTGAACATACACTTATTGTTTAGTTCATAGGGTGAAAAAACTATTTTACAACTTGTATTTGAAATCATTTTTCAACAGATCATCCATTAAAAAAACATTTAATTCACATGGTTCAAAAACAAGAAAACTGGGCAAGCTTATTGTTCAGATCACTCACTAGAAACATTTAGATTCACTAATCCAAAAACAGAAAAACTAGACAAACCTTTCAAAAATGGTGACCATTTCTGGTTTAGCGCATTAGCTTCCTGTTTTAGTGCATCTGGCTCATTTTTCAGTGCATACAATTTTTTGTCCAGCACATATACTCCCTATTTCAGCACATTGAGTTCATAGTCTGGTGCATATAAGTCATATTCTGGCACATTTGAGTCCTTTTCTAGCGCATTTAGCTCATACTTTGGCACATCTGGTTTCTATTTTAGCATATCCATCATACCTTTCAATGCATTTAGGCCATATTCTGCTGCATTTGTCCCATCATCTGGCACATTTGTGATTTGTTTAACACATTTACCTGATATTCCAACACTGAGCTAAGTCAAACATCTATTAGATAGCTTGAACCACATTTAGGGATAGTCTAGTGCATCTCTGAAATTTGCTAGTGCATTTAGCTTATCTTCCAGTACATCTAGGGTCTTTTCTAGTGCATTGGCCTCATCTTTTAGTGCATTTAGCCCATGTTTTGGTGCATTTACTTCACTTTCCAACACATCAGCTTTCTATTCTAGCACATATAGGAGGGGTAGTCTAGCGCATCTGGGTACTTTTCTAGTGCATTTAGCTCATCTTCCAGCGCATCTGGATTCTTTTTTGGCACATTCATCAGATCTTTTAGCACATAAATATCCTATTCTAGCACATCTAGGAAATAGTCTAGTGCATCCAAGTCATATTTTAGCACATATGTGCCATGTTTTAGCGCATTTGGTCCCTGTTTTAGCGCATGCAACTGATTCACAAATAGAGATCTAATTTGAATGTCTTTCAGATAATTAAAATCATATTTAGGGAATTTTTCTAGAATACAGATCATTCCTTATCACCACATCAGTTTAAACTTGAAGAAACTAGATTTTACAATTGAAATTATTTTAACTAAACTTGGATCAAACCATCTTAAAGTGCCTAAATCATCAACCCTATCTCTGATTGTTAGCTGAGTTTCATCATTAGGATCTATCATCCTTCATCATGAAACAACATGCTCTACATCAAATTTATCACCTTGGTCTCATCAATGGAATCCATCATTCTATTTGACTTAGGAATTTCCTTGGCACTCTCTAAAAAAAGATCAAAGTATAGTACATCTTTATCACTTGTATGCCTGTTTTAACAAGATCTCAAAAACAAAAATTCAAAGAACAAGAACTTGAAACTAAAAATACCATGGTTGAAGGTGAAGGAAATACCTTTCATAGATTCCACCAACCTAAAACAGATGAAATCAACGATGAAGACATTCAAACAACTCAACAAGACCCCAAATTCCATAAGTTCATGGAAAATATTTTAGAAAAAGATGGAGAAAATAACTTTTTGATGTTGGAAAACCAAAGGTGTGAAATTACCAACTGATTTTGATGTTAATCAATTAAAAGGAGCTCCCAAGAGGACAGAGGCTAATTCACGAAATACTAATCCAATGAATGCTTTGACCCAACAAATGCAAAACCTCCAACAAAACATTCAAGACATGCAATGGGGAACCACAAAAAGATATTTGCTGCAAGATATCTTCCCTTATCCCTTTGATAGAAGTTTGAATATGATACCATTTCCTCCAAACTATGATCTTCCAAAATATGACAAGTACAATGGAAAATATGATCCTATAGATCATGTACTTGAGAATTTCCCACCATGAGCTTGAAATTTGCACATGAAGAGACCTATTTGATGAGATTGTTTCCATGAAGTTTGGATAACCATTGTATGGAATGATTTTCAAAACTCCCATCGGGTATTAGGTCCTTTGAAGAGCTGGTAGGTAAATTCATCACCCAATACTTATACAATATCCAACACAAGATAACCATGAAAGATCTTTGCAACACAAAAAAAAAGGGTGAATCATTTCTCATATTTTTACAAAGATGGAGAAGATTATTTTCCAGATATCCTCATCCTATACCTGAAAAGGAAAAGATGGAAATCTTCATTGAAAATCTAAATGATGAGATGAGCTATAAATTTGAATTTTAATGTCCACCCAGCTTTGAGAAAATGATTGAAAATGGACTCAAAATTGAGGAAGCCTTGGTTAAGAGAGGAGTCTTAAAAATCTACAATGAAGGAAACAACTTAGAAAACTCCTCCAATCATTATAACAACAATGAGAAACCCAAATTCTGGAAAGAAACAAGAATGTTGGTAATGATGGTGCATCTGAAACACATAATGCAAAACCAGTATTAATCTATCAAGAATTACACCCAAGACCAATCAAAACAACATGGAATCTAAACCAGCCTCAACACCATATCGAACACCATCAAATCATATAAAATTTACACCTTTGGGACAATCACTTGAATCAACATTAAAGTAGCTTCTTGCAGCCAAGCTTATAGCATTACCAGAGGCATGAGATTCAGAACCAAGAGTTAAACCTTCATGGTGGAATGATTCCTATTATTGTGATTTTCATAGAAACAAGGGTCACAAAACAAACGATTGCATGCAACTGAAACATTTGGTGCAAGATTTGATAGATAGACATGAAATATCAATAAAGGGACCTCAAAAAAATGTTGATCATGGAGCATTCAAAAATACTCTACCTAACTACGAAAAAGGGGAGTCCTCTTCAACAAACACCAAAGGAAAAAATGTGAACTATGTCTATGATTCTACCATTCTTCATATTTCAGCAGTTGATGATCAAAATAATGACATTGAAATCAATGAAAAACAAGACCTTGTTGTAGCTGATAATCAAATTAATGAAATCATAATTGAACATAAACAAGATATTATTACTGTTGAAAATCAACTCAATGACATCAACATCAAATCAAATCAAATCAAATCCATGACATCACACAAGACATGGCTGCAATTGATAATAAAATCGATGTCATTAAAATCAAAGATAAAAAAGACAACATTCCAATAAACATGACCACAAGAGCTTAGTCTAAGTATGTATTGAAAGGAAGTACATCTAAACACCCGCTGCCCCATCAAATCAATACAAAATAGTAGACCAATTGCAAAAGATCCCAGCTCAAATATCCATACTAGAACTTCTCAAAATTTCACCAGCTCACAAGGATATTCTGGAAAAGGATCTAGTGGACACTACATTACCTACTAATTTAGAAGTTTGTCAATTCCAAGACATGGTGGGACATTTGACCACACCTCATTGTCTATCATTTTTAGAAAATGATGATGCATCTCTTACTCATCCACACAACGCACCACTTCACATTAAGGTTATAATCCATAAACATCGGGTTAAACATGTTCTAATAGATGGAGGAGCTGGTCTAAATATCTATACTTTAAAGCTTGTCCATGCACTAGGATTCTCCAAAAAATGAAATAGATGCTAGAATAATGATCACTATCAAAGCATATGATGATGAAGAAAAATCCTCACAAGGACTGATTGTCTTACCAATCCAAAAAGATATAGTTTGTCAAGTTTTGGACAAATATTTGACATATAACATACTCTTGGGTCTACCTTGGATCCATGAGATGCAAGCAATACCATCAATGTATCATCAATACTTGAAATTCCCTTTCATTGGACAAGAGATCACCATTTCAGCTGATTCCAACAATCCTCAATACTACAATACTCCTAAGACAGCTCAAGATAATTTTGTACCACATAACAGGGAAGCTATCACTTCTAGTTCTTCAAGCAATGAAAGACAACTAAACTCTTTATCAAATCAGTCTAAGAAAAAGATCTAGTCGAAAGATAAAGGCATTGGTGATTCCACTTCCTTAAGCAATGAAAGTCAACTAAATTCTTTTTCAAAACTATTTGAGAAAAAATTTCAGTTGGATAAAGGCATGGGTGAATATTCTTTTGAGTAGTCCTTCTGTCTTTCACAACTATTACCCTCTCCAAAATCCTATGGACAACCATTAACATCAAGACAACAATCTTCAAAATCAATCACACTCTTTGATGGTAAGTTTGTAAAAGTAGGTACTCTAGTGGATGAATCTAAAGACAAGGACATTTTAAACTGGTCAAAGAAAGATGAAGAAAAATCCCAGGCATCAACTTCCAACATACTAACTGAGCCATATGGTAAAGGGTTTACAATCCTAGAGAAGATGGTATATTAAGGAAAAGTTTTTGTCGGCAAAAAAAAGAGGGTATCATGGAACCAATACAACCTATCATAACCAATTCAAAAGACAAGACATGACTAGGATACATAGAAGAGACAAAGGAATAAACCAAGAAATGGATTTGTGAGTGAATCCTCCAATTGCAAGATAGTTCTGAAATAGACTCCAATGAATATGAATAGGAATTGCTCTCTGAAGAGTCTTTTCAAGACAAATAAATTGATGTGATACAAAGGTATGTACCCATACATATGGAGGGACAAAGCGTAGAGTTTGGATCACTACATATTGATGACTCTAGTGAGGATGATCAGACATCGAGTGAGATAGATCATTCGGAAGAGAGTAACATCATAGACCTTGACATTGCTATCAAACATTTTGACCATGTTTCCATCATGACACTTACCGCCCTTGACTTAAACCAATCTAATGATTCTTTACTTTTTGGTACACCCTAAACTTATTGACTGGGAACAAACCGAGCTGCTTGATATCCCTATCTTTCCAAACGATGATGCCATTGTTATCTTCCTTTGTTCTGACAATCCAAAAAAAAGTTCCACCAATGAATTTCATAACAAAGCTTCAAACAAGGGGAGTGCCAAATCTCTCTGCTACAAAATGATGAATATCAAAAATCGATGTAATGGTGAAAAATATTTAATGGCAATATTAGATCACGAAAAAGTAAAAATAAAGAGCATATCCAAAGGTGAAAACCTCTTTGAGGCACCAAAGGATGTGAGATTTGAAACTCTTCCCGAACATTATCATGAGAGATCTTCAGTAGTGGTTGAACCTACACAATCTATAAACATTAGCACTACAAAAATAGTCAAGACCCTACATCTAGTTGCATCCATGACAGAGCAGGAAAAGCCAAGCTTCACCAAATTATTTGAAGAGTGACAAATCAACCTTGCTTGGTCCTACATTGACATGCTAGGAATAGATCCAATTCTTATAATGCATCATTTATCCCTACCACCTGGAGTGAATCTAGTAAAGAAAAATTTGATAAAAATGCATCCACTCATCGCCCTACTAGTGAAAATAGAATTGAAAAAGTTGTTAGATGTAGGATTCATCCGACCAATTGATTATGATGAATGGATCTCAAACATTGTACTAGTTTCTAAACCAAAAAATATCATTAGGATATGCATGGATTTTAGAGACCTAGCAAGGCTTGTCTGAAGGATGACTTTCCTTTGCCTAATATAGACATCATTGTGGATTTAACAATAGGTCATGCAATTCTATTACTCATGGATGGATTTTTAGGCTATAATTAGATAAAAATTGCGCTAGAAGACCAAGACAAAACAACTTTCACATGTCCATGGGCTACATTTTGTTGGAACGTTATGCCTTTTGGATTAAAGAATGTAGGATCCACCTATCAACGTGCAATGACAACAATCATTCATGACATGATGCACACATTCATGGAGGAATATGTGTGGATGACCTGCTAGCTAAATCATTCACTAGGGAAGGACATCTAGAAATCCTAGATAAAATATTCAGTTGGAAAATTTCAATGTGCGTTTAAACCCAAAGAAGTGTGTATTTGGAGTGACATCAACAAAACTCTTAGGATACATAGTCTCAGCTAAAGGCATTGAAGTAGATCCAGTGAAAGTCCAAGCCATTATGGAAATGCCTCCTCTTAAGAACATTAGCCAACTTGGATCTCTACAAGGAAGATTTCAATCTATCAGAAGGTTCATCGTGCAACTGGTGGATAAAAGTCACCCTTTTACTCATTTTCTACACAAGAATGTTTCCTTTAGATGGGATGAAAAATGTGAAGCTAATTTTAATCAACTGAAAAAATATATGATGAGTCCACCTATCTTGGTACCACCAATAGAGGGAAAGCCACTTTTTCTCTACATAGCAACTACTAAGGTATCTTTGGGAGCTTTGCTAGCACAAGAAGACTCAACAGGAAAAGAAAGGGAAATTTATTACATCAATAGGACCCTAAATGACTATGACATTAATTATACATTCATTGAAAAAGTATGTTTGGAAGTAGTGTTTGCTACTCAACAATTGTGACACTATATGTTAACACATACCATCAAACTGATAGCCAAGATAGATCCATTGAAGTATCTAATCAGAAAAGCCAATTTAACTGGAAGATTAGCAAAGTGGGTAAAGATATTGAGTGAATTTGACATCCAATATGTGGACATAAGAGAAATCAAGGGCCAAGCAATAGCAGACCAGCTGGATGAAGCACCATTGCAAGATGATCATCCTATGCACATTGAGTTTCCAAATGCAGATGTCCTCATAGTGTCAACACAACAGTGGATATTATACTTTGATGGATCTTACACACAACACGGATTAGGTGCTGGAATCCTATTTGCTGCTCCTCAAGGACACACTATTCCAAAATCCTATTGGTTGATGTTTCCCTACAATAACAACACAGTTGAGTATGAAGCATTAATCATTGGTATCAAGGTAGTAGTGGAATGGAAAATCATAGAGCTACAAGTCTATGGAGATTATCAACTAGTCATAAATCAGGTTAATGATGACTAGCAGATAGAAGATGACAAGTTCATGCCATACAAGAGAATGGTAGATGACTTCAAGAAGTACTTTGTTGAAATCAAGTTTGAAAAAATTATATGAGTGGAAAACAAAGCTACAGATGTCATGGCAACCATTGCTTCTCTTCTACAAATACTAGAAAAATGAACTTGTTATGAATTCATGGTGGAACAATTGTTTAACCCCACCTATGAGGATCTTGAATCCCAAGTTGTATACCATTTAGTTGAGGCTAATTCTTCAATCTATGGGAAGATCCACACCTATCTGAGAGATAATACCCTACCACCTGATCTATCCCGAAACCAAAAATGTAACTTTATCTAGCAAGTAGCTTGACACACCCTGATAGTTGATATACTTTATCGACGAGGTCTTGATGGTACTCTCCTTTGATGTTCTAAACGTAATGAATCTAAAACCACTTTACAAGAGGTTCATGAAGGTATCTGTGGAACTCATTCAAGTGGTCTTACTCTTGCTAAGAAAATCCTACGATTGGGATATTATTGGATGAACATGGAGAAATAATCTTTTTTAATTTTTCAAGAAGTGCAAGAAATGTCAAGTCCATGGAAATATTATACATGCACCAGCACAAGAGTTGCAACCATTAGCATCAATGTGGCCTTTCTGTCAATAGGGACTTGATCTTGTGGGTAAGATTCACCCATCTTCATCTAATGGGAATAAATTCATCATCACGACCACATAGTAATTCACAAAGTGGATTGAATTCATACCATTAACCACCATCACTGGTAAAAAAATTGCCTCTTTCATCCTGAATCACATTATCTATCAGTATGACATCCCTAGCTCCATTGTCACTAACAATGGTAGAACTTTGAAAAACTAGGATGTACAAGAACTTTGTGAAAAATTCCATATCCAACACTAATTTTCCACATCTTACTACCCTCAAGGGAATGGCTAAGCAAAAGCATCAAATAAGACTATCTTGAAAATCTTGAAGAAAACTGTCAATGATGTTGGACATGATTGGTATGTTCAATTAAACCCTGCTTTGTAGGCATACTGTACTAGCATCTAAACCCCTATAGGAGCCACACCATATGCCCTTATGTATGGATCAGAGACCATCTTACCTATTAAGGTTGAGTTACCATCACTACGGGTGTCACTGAAAGGAATCATTTCTAAGGAAGATTACCAAGTATCCAGGCTACAAGAGTTGGAATTGTTAGATGAACGTCGGTAGCATGCAGTTGATCATCTGAAAGCCTATCAATAGTGAATTTCAAGAAGCTATAATCACAAGGTCAAACTGAGAACATTTCAGGTTGGTGACTTGGTCTTGAAAGAAAATCCTCACAATCAATAGGATAGGGAAAAGAAGGGAAAATTTGAACCAAATTGGCTAGGTCCTTTTGTCATTGTCTCAATTTATGGATCGGGAGCATATCAGTTGTCTACACCTGAAGGGGACCTATTCAAAGAACCTATCAACAGTCTTCATCTCAAGAAGTTTTACACCTAACTCATCCAGTGCACAGTCAAAAGTTGAAAAATACAAAAATAAAAAAAGCAGAAAAATCCAAAAAAAAAAAAGATAAAAAATCCAAAAAAATCAGAAAAATAAAAATACAAAAAAAAAGAAAAAGGTCAAAATACAAAAAAAGGTCAAAATACAAAAAAAAATCAAAAATCCAAAAAAAGCAAAAAAGAGAAAATACATAAAAAGTCAAAAATAAAAAAATCGTAGCCCACACGAGTAGCCGAGTTGGTTTGAGTCTTGGGTTTGCTCCCCAAGGTCTCGAGTTCAACTTGGAGGCCAAGACTTATCCAATGTGTGTGGCTTGTGGACGATTGTGCGCATCTCCAGGGACTAGTCTCACCTCAACTCGCCCCATAATGGGAAACCTATGTCACTGGGATGAGTCACGGGGATACCTTGGACTACCAAAAAAGAAAATAAAAAAATCATTACCTTGATGAAAACCTAGCAAACAAGAGTCTTGGTGATAGAAAAAAACCATAAAATATGAAAAAGTGCAATAAAAATAAGTAGTGAAAACCTGGCAATAGGTGTTATTTGTGATAGATTAGCCCTTCCATCTATTGTCACGTGTGTCAATTGTCCGCTTTTTTCCATCAATATGCCTGATCATTGGAAGAACCTCATGTACATATTTGGGTGTTGTAGTCGTGTCTCACCTTGGCTTGTTTATCATTGTGCATATTCACAATAAATGGTTGGTTTCTCACTGGGCAAAAAATATTGAACTCACTGGGGGAAATCTACTTTGAGCTTAAAACAATAGACAATAAAACAATTAGACAACGTAGCAAACACAACAATCACATTGAAAATAAACATTGAACATCAATAAAAAATTTGTAACAAAACATCAACCATCCAAATCAACAACAAAATCAGTCAAAACATATCAAATTGGATGATACTCTTTTGAAGCATGGTTTTATCACTTTGGCATGAATGTTCAACTATTGTATCTTGATTTTTTTTTATCATTTCTCTGGAGCAACTCAAGGATGTCATGGACTAGAGAAGCTATGATCGAGAATGATATTTTCATTGTCTATTGTTTGTGAGTTAATCATTACTACTGTGCAAATTGTCATGGGACGTGCTCTACAAAGTATCACTGATGACATTTGAATTTGCATAGGAAAATGATTAACTCTTTTCTATTTTACACAAGCAATACTCAGGTCAGCTCAGTTCAATTATGCCTAGATGCTTGTATTACATTGTAATATCAAAAATCAATGGAAGTTGTACTCAAGTCATCATGGTCTAATTATACCATCAATGTTTGTACGAAATTTCAACATACTAAAAATTTCAATGATGATACCAAGCACACAAAATCAACTGACAAAATGATAACTTTGCATATTTAGATTTGCATGGTTAAGATAGATTGCATCCATATTAGTTTTGCATCTGCATTTTAGATTTCTCCAAGGATGGAAAATTTCAAAAATGATTTTATCTCTCTCATCAATGGATTGAGTACGTTTGACATTAATAAAAACACAATAATTTACATATAGTTGCATAAGCATTATCATACATACACTCACCCATACATTAGATCATATATTTGCATTCAAAAAATACAAAAAATAGAAATCAAGTGCATTACATCTCATTTGCATAATCAAATTCATAGAGGCATCATATATTTGCATTAGAAAAATACAAAAAATAAATAAAATAAAGTGCATTACATTTCATTTGCATAATCACATCCATCTCGTATAGCATAAAAAAATCATCCATAAACCATATAGAATCATAAATCATGCATCATCATTTCATCATTACATCCCTACATAACCATGGCATAATCATATAGGCATCACATATCATATAGAATGTAAATCAAATGCATCCATCATACAAGAATATAGACAACATAGATCAATAAGTATCGATTGCATCTCATATTTAATCTCAAAATAAATGTCAAATGTACAATGATATCATAAAACATGGAGAGATACATCATCAAAATGGCAAAATAATCCTGTCTCTGATGGAATAAATGTATACATCATCAAGCCTCAACAAATCAAATGTCAACATAGGAACTATGTGCTACTCCCCCCAGACACTATTGGCCTCACTGAACCTCCTCCTACACCACCCGATGGCCCTACACCTAGATCTTTGGGAGGTGGCCCAGTCACACCCCTGCTCGTCATTCATGAATGACTGCGACTTGACCTGGCACTAACTAACTGTGCATAGATAGGGGCATGCCGCTATGGAGGAACTACCTCATAATATCGCACCCTGTAATACGCAACCTCTCTAGCTGAATGCCAAACCTCCCTCAGCATGTCCCCTATAGTGGTCCCATCGACAACTCATTGTAACCTCTCAACTAAGGTCTCTACATGCTCACATCTCTATCTGGCCTCATCTCTCTATGCTACAGAGAGGCGATTTGTGCTTGTTCCTGTATCTGTACATGGTCCTATGTTAGTTTTTCTTGTAAAGTCTACACTTGTGCCTATAAAGCAACTATCTATGCTTGCTGCTAATGAGAGGGCAAGTGAATCTGAACCTGTTATGGTCCTGTAGACACTGTTGATCTCCTCCTCCAAGCCACTTTCACATCCAGTACTGGTCCACCTCCACCTACATCTCCATCTCCACCATCTCCATCACCTCCATCACCCTCATCTCCCCCATCTCCTTCATCCCCTCCATCACTGCAATTTCCCTCCTTCTCATCTCCATATCCTCCATCCCTCCTCCATCTAGGTGCATGAGGTGTTTCCCTCTCATCATAATTCAAGGCTGGTACTCACTCCTCTGGGTTGGATATCCTTAGGAAAGGAAGTGTAAAGAAATACTATGCATAATTTCGTATCATCAAGGCATCACAAATCTCTACATGGTATTCCCATATTTGTGGTTGTAATCCAAAATACTCCTAACAGGCTGCATCATATGATAGGGAGGGTCCCCACTCTGGAATGTCTTGTTGTCCCCAAGCATATAATGCCACTCCCTAGGGCATAACCTGAGCTCTGCTATACTGCCAAAGCACCCTCATAATGAGGAATCTCTCAATCACATATGGTGTTCAACCTATTAGATACCTCGAAGAGAACACATATGACATCTCAATGTCATCATTTGGCCAATCCTCGCAATCCAAGTATGGCCTCCATGTAACTGTCTATAGATCATCCAACACTCGCCACTAGTACTCTAATTTTCCCAGCTTGGGTTGGACAACTAGACCTATATATCCAAAAAACATAGGGCCTCCCAACAGGATGATCTCTATCTGCAATAGGCCGCATAATAGCTATGTGCTCCCATGCCCAAATCTGCAATAATGTAACCCCAACTGATAGATTGGAAGCTTCAAGATAAACTACATGATGCAAACCATGATACAATTGTGCTAACATACAAGATCTCCAAGAATATCTGATCCCCTGTGTAATCATGCTCTCAAGTATCTAACCCCAGCCAATTGAGAGTCCCATCAACCTATGATTGGGACATAGAAAACCTCCAATGAATCCATCTAGCACACATGGTAAGGGCTGATATAATGCAACTGTCTCCCACCATAGAATCTCATATCCGCTAATCTCATCATCATGGAAAATCCTCCTCAATGCATCTGTCCCTCCCTACTTTGTGTGATCGTAAACAACTAGCTCACCAACAACAGGAATCCCCAAGATATGATATACATCCTTTGGAGTGAGTGTCTTCTCACTAGTGGCTAAATGGAAGGTGTTGTGGTCACTATGCCACCTCTTAGCCAAAGTAGTCAGAAGTCCCTATTGATTCTATACTGGGGCATATCGATCAAAGAATTCAACCCACATCACGAAATCAAATCCAAATCAGCCTACACTAGCAGTGGAATCATGTCCCAGGTCTTTGGGAATCACTCCCGAGATTAAAGAATCCTAAAATCCTCCTATAATCATAACATATCGAAAATCAATAGTTTATCAAGCAACCTATCAATCAACCTAATCAACTCTAATGAGATTTTGATCAAATCTTGTTAAGCCCCTATCATTGACCTTCACCTATCATGAGGTCAATCATCATCTATCTTATCATTGGTTCTCACCTATCATGAGATCAATCATAAAACATCGTTAAACATCATCAAAACATTGGCTGATGTAGTCATCAATCATAAAAACAAGGAGAACAATCAAAATTTCATCAATCTGGTGTAGATGCACTGAAACAGTGCTTCTATGTGTTGGAAAACTAGATGTGCTAGAAAATTCCATCTATGCGCTAAAACAGGGTCCTAATGCACTAAAATCCCAAATGCACCACTAAAATCTATCAACGCATCATATCATGGCATCTATGTGCTATTTCATACCATAAATGTGTTGAAACTCTAGAAGCGCTAAAATATTTCATTTATGCACCAATTTGTTATCTCTATGTGCTAAATGATTGAATGTGCTAGAAAAATAACTCTATGCACTAATTCATGACCCAAATGTGCTACACTACCATATGCGCTACAACAAATACTCAATGTGCTAAAAACATTCATCAATGTGCTAAACTACTGGATGCACTAAAACAGATACCCTATGCGCTATATCAAACCCTAAATGTACTAAAATGTGCTAATGCAGAATTCAAACACATAAAAAATGTGGGAAAACACATTCAAATTTCAAAGAGAATTTTCTCAGGGTACGTACCGAAGGTCCATATGCGGTCGGGTGGTTGTGACGTTGAACTCACTTGAATCGGTGGGTTTGGAACGAGATCACCATTTTGCTCAATTGCTCCAATCAACTCAATCTCCAAAATGCAAATGAATCAAATGAGCTCCTCTTCACATCTTTTTACCTTTTAAGGTGGTAATTGAAGGGTAATTAAAGGGGAATTAAGTGGTATTTATTTTATTTTTCCAAGACATCAATTAATCAATTAATCAAAGTGGCAGGTTTAGTATTATTTTTTGAGAGATAAATTGTCACAACATTATAAAATTTGGAAATCATTAGAAACTCATCAGAAAATCATAAAAATTTCAAAAAATTCAAAAATTCCCTGATTTATCTCCCGAGGGGGCATATATCCATCATTACTCAAAAATCAGTGTTTGGGGCATATCGACATTTTTATCGACAACATCAGTAAATTTTTCTTTGAAGCAATGTGTTGCAAACACATCACTTCAAAGAGGGGAAAAATGTATACACCTAAAATTGGTCTGGAGAAAATTAATTAAATACAAGTTATTTAATTGATAAATCTTTAATTCTTCTACTTATAAATAAATCGACAAATTTATTTATATAGTTCACTTTCTTAAATTCTTCTTAGTCTAAAATCACTTTCTTCATTTTTTAATTAAATAAACAACTTTAATTAGTTTGTTTTATTTAATTAACTCGCTTTTATTAAATTCAAATTTTATATTTGAATTTGAGCACATTTCTACTAACTTCTCATCTTCCAACTCATCATGTGTCTCATGAAATTAAATATTTTCAATACTTAAATATGGCATTTATCTCAATAAATTCTAACCAATTTTGAGACACTTGGCTTTCTCCTCCATTTGATTCTCCTTCACACTTGGCAATGTATTCTTCTAAAAGGAACACACTCTTTGATTCTCTCTAACCTCTTCATCCCTGACCGTCCATCTCTCTAGATCAAATCCAGACCATTGAATCCTACCAAGTAAGCTCATGCCTTGGAGAAATCTATAAATACAACCTCATTTATAGCATTTCATATAGAGAGCTTAGCATAAGTACATTCTGCAGAAATTTCATTGGCATTGTTATCTTAGTATCATCTTAGTATTGAGCATTTTATCATTTGCATATTAGTATCATTTAGTTCAATCAATCATGGCTTTAGCACTAGCTGCATCTTAATTATTGTAGTTGAATCATAACATTTCCATTATCCATATCATAGCATTATCATAATCTTATTTTATCATCTACAACATATCATTTATCAATCAATCATGTAGAAAGGTTTATTGCATTTCCAGCATCTCATTCTTCAGGTTGTCATTTGAAGAGTCATGTGCATACAAAAAATTTGAGAGCCACAATGACTTAAAAAAATCCTTGGAGATAGAGGACAATGGGATGACATTAGAGAGTTTATTCTTTCAATTTTATTAGATTTTTATTTGAATTCTCTAATATAATGTTTCATTGATGTGTTGTATTTCTTGTTTATGCACTCACATATTTTATATACACAAGGAGAATCATAGAGTGTAATATAAATATAATTGAATCAACCACAAATAGTTTTTATTTGTTTAAGATCTTATTTTTAAGGTTTCCATTAGATTCATTGTATTTTTTGGAATTCGCATGTTGGAAAACACTGAGTGTTAAGAAGCCTGCCACCCACATACTCATGTGAAATCCTATATACAGAATAATCCCATTGGTTACTCACCGCTCAAGTGAATTTGGATAGTTTTATATATGTATCTATCGACTACAAGTCCTCCACATTCTCCCCACTCTGTAGCTTTGAAGTTGTAGAAGGAAATAACTGATAGGGGATAGTGTGTTTTCCAACATTGGAAATAATGTGAGCATTGTATTTGTTCCAATTAGTTGAAGAAAGTGAAATGCCATTTTTATTGTACCAAAGAGTTTTTTGAAATTTGAAGGTGGACTTGACTAAATTGTTGGAGCATATGAAACAAAAACTTTTCATAAGAAAATAACTGACAGGGGACAATGTGCTTTGCAACACTGCAAATAATATGATCATTTTTTTGTTCCAATCAAATGAAGAAAGTGAAATGTCATTTTTACTATAGCAAAGAGTTGTTCTAAAATTTGAAGGCGGTCTTCTTTACATTCTTGGTTTGTACAAAACAAAAAAAAT
Source organism: Sequoia sempervirens (assembly GCA_007258455.2). NCBI lineage: Eukaryota > Viridiplantae > Streptophyta > Pinopsida > Cupressales > Cupressaceae > Sequoia > Sequoia sempervirens. Next base: position 37,029 of record VDFB02267865.1, read on the forward strand.
TTGTAAGGAAATAGTTGATAGCCCAAACAGTGTGTTTTCCAACATTACAAATAATGTGAGCATTTTATTTGTTCCAATTAGATGAAGAAAGTGAAATGCCATTTTTACTATACCAAAGAGTTATTCTAAAATGTGAAGTGTGTACTATGAAGGATACCTTATGAAATCTGTACTAATTATTTTCTATAAAATATTGTTCTCGTGAGGTTGTGTGTAACATTTAATTTCTATACATTTTGAGAGGAGGATTATATCCATACCAAACAAAGGCTAGGATTCATTTTTCAAGAAAATTCCATGAAAAGACCCACTAGATATCTCTTTGTACCTTTCCTATCCTACCTCTCTATCTAGCTTTACATGCCTATCTTTATTCCTTGCACCTTACCTCTCTCTACCTACACCTCCCTCCCTTCCTCTTTCCCTCTCTCTATATCCATCCCTCCCTCTCTATCTCCACTCACTATCTCCATCTCTACCTACCTTTCCTTTAATCCATCCCACCCACCCTCTCTTTCTACCTACCTCTCTCTCCTTCACAAATTCCTCCCCTTTATCTAATTCTCTCTCCCTTTTCATCTCTAATTTACTTATTGTTACCTAATTTTTGCTTATAGCTCAATCAAGTAGAGTTGGAGTAAGTATTTGTAGCTAAAAGGAAAATGTACATAAAAATTTATGCTAAATTTTTTTCATTGCAAAAAAGATGCTTTCAAATGAAGTTCAATTTTATTATGCAAATGTTCTTTACAATAGAAAATTACACAAATTGCATAGTACTACTATCTTTATTCATTTTACAATGAAACATGATGTCCCACACAAGTCATAGGAGTAACTGATCATACATGATTAAATGAAACACAAGGAATTAAACTATACAACAAAAGAAGAAATGAACATGAAAGGAAGTTTGATTCGTCATTTCCTGAATGACGAATCACAGAGTTGATAGTTGTGTCTTTAGTTTCAGCTCCAGCTCCTTCATTGGTTGCTCTAAAGATACCTACATAAATAGATTATGTTAGAGCTTAGAATCAAATTTCTCCTCATATGCATACTTCAATAGATATATAATCTAATCCTATGAATAATTTGATTAGATATACAGATTTCAAGAGCATTCAGGAGTAGTAGAATTGATGCATCATTGGAAGCTTTCAGCTTCATTGTTTTGCTAACTTGTTTGTTCACTATGCAAGTACAGGTTCATTTATCATTACATGATTCATCTTATTTGACATCATAGCACATGGTGGAAAAATGGGCTCCCACAAGGGTTGATCCCAACATGCTTCCCTCTTGATGTTTGAGATGAATATTAGTTTCAAATCAGAATAGGGTAGTAAATACAGGTTTGAGAGTATGGAGCTTGAATATTGCATTGGATGTTATTCATGTTCAAGACTTGTTTAGTGGTCAATCACTCATTATATGCAAGTATCTATTTAGACATGATCACCTTATTATGGAGTTAAGAAGAACACAATATATGATGATAGTATAAATTAAATGGCATGTTAAGTATTTCTCAAAAGGGGTAGTTCACTGTCAATTGTGACTATGCAAAGAATAGTGTATCATGATAAGTCAATCATGTGAAATATAGAGGATAGTGAGCCATTAATGAAGGTATTCAAATCAATGAAGCAACATAGAGGTTGAAATCTTAAAAAAAGGCTTCTTGCATACACAGAGTTATTCAACTCTCAAATGTTAAATCCATTATTGAACATGAACCATAAAAATGGAGATGTTGTCATGTAATGACTACAACAACACTATAAGGGAAGAGTTGCAATGAGGTAAAGGTTATCCTTTAGTATTCAAGGCAGTCTCAGTGGTCATCAAATATAGGCTACATGAAATTTTTTGAACATTAAAGTTTAAGGAAAAGAACAATCACTGAGTAGGTGATCTATCCATGGAGTTCAAAGCTATCTTCTCAAATAGACAAAAAGGATAGTAGTGTCTTTGCATTGTTTGTGGCAGTCCACTAGGGAACAGTCACCTAGAAAAGATCATCAACCTATTTCTGATAGTTGTATAGACCTAGGATAGTCAACAATGGTGTAAAAGGTGATCAATGTGTCTTTTGTATCTGAGCATGCATTCTTAGGAAACTCTAAACAGGCTCATGACTAAAATAAGAAGCAACTCAGTGAGTAGGGGTTGATATTGTGGGTCAAATGTGCAACAGTTAATAGTAATTAAGTATGATCCTTTGTGAGAATAATCCATTATTTCGTGAGAGGCCTCTCTTATACACTTCCAAAGTTGATAGTGAGTGTCTTTTCAAGTAGTGGCGAGTGATTAGGAGTGAAGATCAAACCATTGTATAGTGGATGAGGTATAGTGACATGCTAACTCTTAGCAACACAATCACTATCTCTTGTCGATATGAAGTATATGCATCATTTTAAATGGAGAAGGTAGTTAGAATTAAAGAAAGAGCAGATTATACCCACCTTGGTCATTGAATTTAAATTTTTTGCATTTAAATAAGAGTAGAGGAATTTTTTTATGAACATACTAGTCACAACAAGTATGAGGGTGAACTTTCAAAAAACCAAACTATAGATTATTCACAACCATGCTAGGTTTTCAAGGGTAAAACCCATGTATGGAGAGAATGTAAAATACCTACAAAAACCTTGGGTTCCAAAATGAGACCCTTGACACTTAAAGTGCAGATTGAGAATGAGCTGAGTTTAATAGAAAATGTTGACGGCCACAAAGCTAGAAAATGCAATAAAATGCAAAGACAAAGCCACAACCGGAAAAATAACACATATACAGTTGATTTTTCTAGAAATTTTGAACGAGATACATAATTTTTTTCTTTTCTTATAGAAATTTTGAAGTGTAAAGTGAAAATGTAGAGTAATCAAGCACTTTTATCCTTCTCTATGACAAAGGAACAAAAAATCAGAGCCTTACCTCTTGGCCTCGACACAAAATATGTAGGATATAGGCTCGAGTTAACTCCAGATTCTCCGTGAATGCCCGAGAAAACCCTATCAGTGGCAGTCGTAGAATAGTGGAGAGGATTTTGCAAGTAACCAAGAAATGTAAAATGAATGAAGTAAATAAGGGTTGTGGGTATTTTGTTCTAGGTTTCTTTATGCCCTATTAAGGCCGACCCAATTGTGGGTTTCTTTCTTTTCATTTTTATTTAAAAGATGTATTAAGTGGTTAATGCTTAGGCTTATCTTACCTAGTTAAAATCCTTAGATCATGCACCTTCAACCTTTGTTTATCACAACCTTAGAGCCCTTCATCTTTTTTCATGATTTAAGGGTAGGAGTAAACTATTGTAAATGATTATTTAAAGTGATGTTCTATAAATCACCTAAATATTAGTCATATAGATGCATTAATGAAAAATGGATGAATTATACTGAAGTGAAATTATAGAGACCTCACCTTGAGTATTTCATTAACACCAGTTCATAACACTTTAGTCATGTCCTCGAATCATACAAAAGAACAAGGAGAGTGAAGTTGAGCTGAACAGAGGTTGAAGATTGGAGTGATTCATGCACTTGAGATTATTGGGAGTTTTCTTTTTGACTTAAGGTCAAACTAGAGTGGTTTTTGAGTCCTCTTTGGTCAAATTGATCATGAGGTAGAGTTTGGAGCTACTTTTTCTCAATTTACATTAGTTTGGACTCCTCTTTTTAGGGTTTTTCTCTTTTGCTCATGGGAGAGTTTCTTGGAGATATTTTCAGATTTAGTTAACTGCAAGTACCACCTCTTGGTACTTTGAGTCTCTTTTTGTATATAGTAGAAAAGACTTTGTTTTTTCTAAGTTCTTTCTTTCTTTCCTTCTCTTACAGATTCAGAGAGGCTGAAATTTTTGTAGCTCAAACTTATTTTTACAATTATGATATAGTAGCTGGTTATTTAATTTATTTTTTTGTCAGAGATTCCTTCCATCCTTCAATATAGTCAAGTGTTACCTTCTCAATTTCAGGTGTTTTGTCATATTTTGAATGATTTGATGCAAATTTAATGTGTTTTTGATAAAAACCTTTAAATTTCTATCTCGTTCATCATTGCATATACAAAAAAGAAGTTAACCATCAAAGGTTATAAATTGTGCCTTTGTTTTATCTTTCACTATGAGTTGTAAAAACATTGTTTTCCTTCAAAGGACATAGATCTTGCAAGCCATTTTATGAATTACTTATGTGATTAAATTTCCCAAGCTGAGTTGTGTGAATAGATTTGTTAAAGGATATTTGAGAGCCATTTCTACATGTTAGTTACATTATTGGTGCATCACCTCCTAGATTTAATTTTCCATTTCAAGCAAATTATGCTTCTTCCCTTTTCCCATAAAATTCAATATTTTCTAGGAGATCAAAAGGGGAACCAGTCCATAATCTAGAGATTCACCTTTAGTATGAGCAATCCACAGGCTCAAAGGTGTTTCCATGTCACATGGGATTGTTGAGCTTGTCAACTTTGCATTTGGGTGCAATCCTACATGTTAACACTTATCTCCCCTCACTCTCTCTACCTACCTCTCCCCCTATTCCTTCAACATCACCTCTCTCTACCTACCTCTCTTTCTCTCCTCTCTCACCATCCCTCCTAACCTTGGTCTCCCTCCTTGCTTCCCTCTTTCCCCCTCTCTATCTTTCCACCTATCCTTCTCTATATCTCTCACTCTCTCCTTCCCTCTCTCCCCCTCCCTCCCTCCCTCCCACCCCACATATCCATCACTCTACCTAACCCTCTCTCTCTACCTCTCCCTCCCCTCCTATCTCTCTCTCTCACTACCTCTCTACCTCTACCACCCTACCTAGATCCCTCTCTCTACCTACCTTTTTCTATTTTGTTCACCTTACCTCTCTGTACCTACATCTCCCTATCTCCCTCCACATTGGTCTTCTTCTTTTCAAGTGTTTTCATATTATATTCCTTTTTCATTTTAGGAATTCTAGTACATCTTGCTCCAATTGTACATTGTCATTTTACCATTGCACATACTACACACAAGCCTTCCTCAAGTTCTTAAGAAAATGTAGAATCTCTTAAGTGAATACATGTACCTTGGACATGCACCAAATCTATTTGTTTGAGAAATTTTTTTGTTTAAATTTCCTTGTATGATTAACAAAAAGATACACAATTGTTGCCAACACAAGGGCAGACAACTAAGAGGGGGGTGAATCAGTTGTCACAAAAATTATACATATTAAACTTATTCTTAGATTTGATAAATAAACATGAAAGCATAAACCATCACCACATCAAAAACACACATAACACCAAGATTTTTTACATGGAAACCCTGTTAGGGGAAAAACCATGGTGGAGGTTAGTCCTCAAGATTATACCTTATTAAAATTATTACAAATGAGGAATGCACATGCATTCAGGCACACTGCCTAGAGCACACTGCTAAAATACAAAAGGTTTACTGCCCAAAAGAAGACTCATTGTCTTATAGTCACATTCGAATTACATTTGAAAGATTTTGAACTGAGAAAGTAAATCTTCTAATGCCTGATTAAGTTCTGGTTAAGCACATAAACACTTTCATCTGCTCACTCTTCTTCACACTTTACTTCTTCCTTTGAAAGATTAGAACATTGTCCTCACACAACACACAACATACATTGCACACCATACCATCAAATGGTATAAACAATCGATCATATATATCAATAACCAAGGATAACATCAACTACATGTTGGCCCAACATAATATGAAATGTATACAAACTGTCAGCCCAATCCATAAAAAATTATCAATGTGGACCAAACAACATCAGCCAAAACATAGTAAATACCCAAAAAAACATGTCTCGAACATGAAAAACCTTAAACAATTACGCCTTGATGATCCACAACATGCTACAATCACCCTGTCAGCCATGATAATGAAAAACATGAACTCACAGAAGAAAATCACCAATCGGGAGCACAATGATCAATGTGGACCAACAACATATCTAGAGAATGATCTAGAAACATCCACAAGCATCATGAATCACTACAAAATCATCCACAACCACTCAAATTACTAGAATCACATCATCTTTTTTTAGGAACACCAACTAAAGCAACAAAACAACTGTCTGAACACAGATACTCATAACTCAATCAAATCTTCATGCAAACCTCTGAAACTTCATGTGGATAAGCTAGATATACTTTTCAACAAACCCTTTAATTCACAACCTCTTATTATCAATATACTAAGCTAGCCACCATACTGAACTTCAATGCATCACTGACAACCTGCAACTTAGTTTATTACAATTTTCTCAATATCCTTGACATATACAGGCTTAAAGACATTAATGGAAATAGTGTTGACATCAATGAAAACTACATATAAAAAATATCCAACAATCTCCCCCTTTGGCATTGATGGCAACACATGATGTGAAAAAACCATCAATGATACTTTCTCTTAGCACTTTCTTCCCCTTAGATTTTGACTATTTTCTCCTTAACTCTTTAACAATTTTTCACATGACTCTTCTCCCCCTTTCACATCAATGAAAAAGGTACACATTATCTTTCTCCAAATAATCTCTAAACCACATTTCTGAACATCTGACTACTCTCCCTGAGTAGCAACCACCACAACATCAATCCAGATCACAAGATATGACTATGAAATGCACAGAATGATGCAATTCAATGCATCTTAATTCTGATTAGGAGGGGTAATCACCCCTAGCTTCCCTCTGAGATACTCAAAAGTATCCTTAGGAAAGGGCTTGGTAAAGATATCTGCAATATGTTCCTTATTGGGCACATACTCCAATCTTACTTCCTTTTCACTCATCTTCTCTCTCAAAAAGTGAAACTTGATAGATATATGCTTGGTTTTTGAATGCAACACCAAATTCTTAGAAATGTTAATTTCACTTGAATTATCATAGAATATAGAAATAGGTTCATCATACAAAACTCTGATATCTTTCAACATCTGCTTCATCCACAATACTTGAGTACAACTGTTAGTAGTAGCAATGTATTCTACCTTTGTAGTAGATAAATAAATGGCATTATGCTTCTTACATAACCATGAAATCAACTTCTTTCCCAAGAAAAATGCACCACCACTAGTACTCTTTCTATCATTCACATCTCCTGCCCAATTAGCATCGGTAAAAGCACTCAAATTAAGGTAATCTTCTTTAGGATACCATAGGCCAAAATCAACTATCCCCTTCAAGTACCTAAAAATCCTCTTCACATCTATCACATGAGATTCCTTAGGATCAGCTTGAAATCTTGTAGTAATGCATATGAAATTCATGATATTAGGTCTAGTTTGAGTCAAATAAAGTAATCCACCAATCATGGATGCACCAATTGGATTTGAATCTTCCATACAAAACTTCTTTAGCAATTATTTCACATACTTGGATTGAGATATAAAGATCCCTCTATCTAGATGAGTAATTTGCAATCCCAAAAAGAATTTTATTTCTCCAATCATAGAAATCTCAAACTCACTCTACATATCACAAGTAAACTTCATGCACAAACAATCATCTCCTCCAAAAATGATATCATCAACAAAGACTTCAAAAATCAAATATTTATCATGATCAATCTTGAAATAAAAATTACTATCAGCAGTACCTTTATTAAATCCAAGCTTCAACAAATACTTTTCTAATTTGGCATACCACACTCTTAGGGCTTGCTTAAGTCCATACAATGCTTTCTTCAACTGGAAAACCATATATCCCTAATCATTCAATTGAAATCCATCAGGTTGCTCAATACACACTTCTTCCAGTTCACCATTTAGAAATGTTGACTTGACATCCATCTGATAAACCTTGAAGTTTTTGTAAGCAACATAAGCAAGAAATAGTCTCACAGCTTTAGTCCTAGCAACAGGAGCAAAAGTTTCTTCAAATTCAATTCCTTCCATCTAAGAATATCCTTTACGCACAAGTCTTGCTTTGTTTCTAACAACTTCACCTTGCTCATTCAGTTTGTTCCAAAAGACCCATTTAGTTCCAATTACATTTTTGTCCTTAGGTCTACGAACAAGAATTTTTGTATCATTCTCTCAATTTGCAGTAGTTCTTTCATTTCTTCCACCCAATGTTCATCTTTGCATGCTTCATTGACACTATTAGGCCCAGTCTTTGAGATCAAATAGTATTCTTCTGCAATTCTTCTCCTAGTTTAAACACCTTTGTTCTTATCACCTATAATCTGATCTTCTGAATGATTTAGTCTTACATCCCTTGGAGTCTTAGGGTATTCTTGAACTTCAAGCTCTTGTGATCTCACTTTTGCACTTTCACTAGTTTCTTCCTCTTGATTTTCTACATTCACCAGAATGATAAGAACTTGATTTAGAGTTTGAACTTTCTTTCCTTTATCTGAATTGTCATTCTGATTGTTTGAATCATATCCGCAGGTTCTGGATGGTCTAACTTTGTCTTCATCAACCTTGAAATTATCACTTTCAATTACTTTCCTCAATATCTTATTTTAGCATTGGTAGGCTTTAATTTTAGTAGAATAACCAAAAAGTATTCCTTCATCACTTCTAGCATCAAACTTTCCTAGATCTTCATCTCTTTTGATATATCATTTACTCCCAAATATTTTGAAGTATCTAACAGTAGGCTTATGACCAAACCATAGCTCATAAGGAGTCTTATCGGTATCACCTTTGACATGTACCTAGTTGAGAGTGTAAATGGAAGTACTCACAACTTCTCTCTAGTAGATACGCAGAACATTTCCTTTGAGCATCATGGTCCTAGAAACTTCTTGAATTGTCTTGTTCTTCCTTTCCACAACTCCATTTTGCTGAGGGGTCCATGGGGCAAATAATTTTCTCTTTATCTCATGCTCTTCACAAAAATAATTAAACTCACTAGAAGTGAATTCACCACCTCTGTTTGATCTCAGACATTTAATCTTCAGACCTGTCTTTGTCTCAACCATAGCCTTAAAAATCTTGAATTTCTCTAGAGCTTCAAATTTTTTCCTTAAGAAAGTAACCCACATCAATCTAGAATAACCATTAATAAGTAACATGAAATACATGTCTCCTTGTAAAATTTTGACTCTAGAAGGACTACACAAGTTAGTATGCACAAGCTCCAACACTTCATTTGAACAATGTTGTTTGCTCTAGAATGAAATTCTAGTTTGCTTCCCTAACTTTTGTTTTTGTACCATAT
>VDFB02267866.1:0-27054 GCA_007258455.2 Sequoia sempervirens
CTTTTACAATGCAAGGAATTAGTTAGGTTTATTTCCCCAAGCCCAAGAATGGCAAAAACCACGCTGTTTGTAAACACAGTGTGTTTTCCAACTCTTGCTAAAACTTAGGAATAACCACACAAAAGAATTCCAATTTATTCAACTTCTAACCACAGAACCAAAAGGTCCTCAAACACAATCTAAATGGTGTTAAAGACCTTTCACAACAAAAACAAATTGATTTTAAAACAATACTTCAAAATGTGCTTGTATTTTGGCAGGTGCTCCTGCACCATGAAGTTGACAACTCACCAAGCAATCTTGGTGACCTGAATTCAAAAACTGTCATCCTTTGTTCTCTCTACAAACTTGCAAAACCTTGGGATTTTTAAACCTTAAGCCTTGTTACATATGACCCCTGATAGTCTATCATGGATTCAACGATTGATGGTGATCTTGAAAAACCTTGAGGGAAGAGTGAAAAAAATGATTTCTTTGTGTTTGCTTTTCAAACCCTAATTACCTTATGCCAAATCTATGAGCTTGGTGTTATGAAAGCCTGTTGAAGTGCTGAAAGAAAGAAAATAAATGTTTATTCTTGGACAATTGTGATGAAAGTTGAATATTTTGCTGCTAACAATTAACAAGATGCTAAGAAACTTGCTCCAATGGAACCCTTGCTACCAATGAACCCTTTCTCAACAATGACCATAAACACAATGGCAAACACTTCTATGAGGATAAGACACTCAAATAAAGCTATCTTGACCTTTTTTTTCCCTCCTCACTTGAACACACATTTGAGAGTTTAAGGACCAATTTTTTTGTTTTGCTTATCACTTTTAGTTTTGACTCCCCATTGATAAGAGTCATAAGACACACTTTTTAGACATTTGGTGGAACTTTCTTCTATTTTTGACTTGAAATTTGATTTCTTCCATGCAAAATCTCCCTTCTTGAGTCCATATGCACCTTTTATGTTTTGATGTTGTCTTTCCTCACCCAAGCGCTCTTTTGTGACCCTCGATGACCTTCTTGAACTTGAAACTTGCCATTTCTCTCTAAAAGCACACTTTTAAGTGATTTGCACCTCTTTTTCATGTTTCTATGGTGACTGAAGTAATTTTCTCTCTCTAGGTGCATTTTTAGAACTCCTTGCACTTTTTTTTCTAAAAACTTGTTCATTTCCTCCCCAAGCATGCACTTTTGAGCTTTTTGCACCATTTTTCATGTTTTTGAGTTCATTTAAGTGACCTAGGCACACTTTTTGGACTTGTATGCATTTTTTAACATGTTTCATCACTCATTTAGGTGATAAGGCACTCCTTTTGTGGTCTCCATGTACTTTTCCTAGCTAATTTATGCTCATTGAGGTGGTTAGGTCCACTCCTAGGGTCCTTGTGCATTTTTTCATGTTTCCATGTTCGCTTAAACGAATGAAGCATACTTTTTGGGCCTTGGTGTCCAATTTTGTTATATTCTGATGTCACTTTACTCTCCGAATTAAAAAGCACTCTCTTTTGTCACTTAAGGGACTTTTTTTCTAATTTGAAATTGACAAGGGGCAACTCATGCACTTTTTTTGCTTAACTCACCTTTTGTCCCAAAAAAATCACTTTTTGTTTTATGCATTTTCCCACTTAAGTGACGAGCACTTTTGAGAACCTTTTGTGCCATTTCTCATGACTTAATGCTCAAAAGTGACTCTCCCTTGTCCAAGTATGCTCCAAGTACCCTGATGTACCATTTCCTTCACTTTTTCCACCAAAATTGGACCACTTAAGGCATTGGTGCACTCCAAAGGCCCGAATGTACCACTTCCATGCCTTCAACCATTTTGCCTTTCCTTCCTCATCCAGGTTTTGATCTTTTCCTTTTTTTGATGATAAGAAAATTCCTTTTGTTGGCCCTACAAAGACATTGACTAGAAATAACAAAAGCAATGTTAATGACTGTAGAAGACAAGAATTGAATTGTGGCTCACAAAACAAAGAATGACAAGGATTTGACTCAATATGAAAATTTGTGAGTACAAGTTGCTACGTTGAGAGCTCTAGGATTTTATATTAAGCCTATTCAACAATTAGTCAAGGTGCTCTGGGAGATATTCCCATTGAGACATGTGGCATCTTAGGAGTATGACCCACAACACTCTTAGCAAGAGCAAAGGGAACAATCTAGAACCCTTCCTAAGAATGACACAGAGCAGCAAGAGAAACAATCGGTTCATTTGCATGGTGACATGAATGTGCATCATGAGTGTCAAAAGTAGGGAGATCATATTCGTGATCTATCGTGTCTTCAACCTCCTACTTTTATAGGTTCCACAAATGGAGTTGAAGTCAAGGCATGGTTAGTTAGCCTCACTAGTGCTTTGGGTTGTGGACCTATGAGAGCAACTTGAAGGTGTGTTTCATGATACCTCTTCTTAGCGGTTGGCTAACATATGGTGGCACCAAGAGGAATAGAAACATCACCATGTGATAGACGCCCTAACTTGAAAATTTTTACTAAAGAAATTTCCTATGAGTTATTTATCTAAGCATTTTTGTTAGCATCTCATAGAAGAGTTTGTGGCTTGCAATAGAGAAGTGGCGCAATTGTCAAGTGGAAAGATAAGTTTTTGGAATTGTTGCAATACATAGACTACCTTAGGGATAAAAATTTGCTAGTCAAATGATTCATCAAGAGATTGAATGTCAACCTAGCAAGGGTAGTTCAAATTCTTTTTTTTCCTACCTTGGAAATTGGTGGAGAGGGCTTATTTGGCAAAGGACAACCTTGGCAAGGCATAAGAAGCAAGCAAAAGGAACAAAATCTGGTTTGAGGACAGATTCAAAGATACATAGACACCACCTAAAAGAGGGTTTAGACCCACCGCATTGCTACCGAGACCCCCTTATTAGCAACAAAAGTGACCTCATTTTCAGTAGGATCCATGTAGAGACAAGGAAATTCTAGCAAGAACAAAGTCAACATAGAGATGTAACATTTTAGAAGCATAACCAAAATGCCTACCTTTTCTTAAGAAACATTAATTGGTTCTAGCCAAACACAAATGAAGCAGTCTAGTGGTTTGCAAGAAGTGTGTGACCACATGGGAGTCGTTTCTTTTGTGCATGGAGAGCTTGAGCACATAGCCAAGGGATGTCCATACAAGTTTCCCACGATAGACTAGCATAAGACCTAAGGCAAAAAGCCAACAGTGGGTGACCTTGGTAGATTCCACAAAATGCATGCAATAGTAGATGAACGCCAAGTGGATCACCAAGCTTCAATGATCAAGACCATAGGTATGATATGTAATGTTTCCATTTTAGTATTGTTTGATTAAGGAGGATTTAATTCTTTGGTTGCTCCATTTGTGGTAGAAAATGTAAGTTGGTGTCTTCAAGGCAAGAGCTTAAGTGGGATGTAGAGTTGACCATAATTGATTCCCTTATCCATGGTTGTGTTATAGAACTTGGAGTGTTTTCTATTAGTGTTTTGTAGCTTCGGGAGCTATTTTTCTCCTAAATATAATCATCTCAAGGCAGGTCGGCCTTTGTCTTATAAATAAAACTCGTATTCTTTTAGGTTGGCCCTAGAAAGAAAGATCATCTAGCTTGTATATAAAGGAGAAGGTGTCTCCTCATTTGATCATCAATTCATCCATTCCAATTTGAATATCTTCAGCAGCAAGTTCGCCCTTCAAGCGCAGCAGATTTGACTCAAGCAAAAGAGTTAAATATTTTGTGTGTTCAAGAAATTACACCATATGCAAGTGCAGATCCATTGTATTGTATTTGGCCTTTCTAAGCCCCGATATTTTTCTGATTTATAAGAGAAGATCTTGCTGGGTTTTTCTCCCTCGAGTAGGAGGGTTTTCCCAGGATAAAATATTGTGTTCATTGTTCTATGTGTTGTGTTTTCTGCTTATCGCATTTCTGATCCTAAAACTAACATGGTATCAGAGCCAGGTTTAGGGAAGATCTGATCAAATTTGACTAAGCATCCATTCATTGAATATTAATCAGGCTTCTAGAGCAGATCTATAGCAGATGAAGAGCAGATTTATAAGGCATGCGGTAGGATTTCTCTGGAGGCACGAAGGAGGAGTCGTCCAAAGTTCAAAGAGCCATATTTAACTCATGGAAGGGTCGCAAGAGATAATCCAGAATTGGAATTTGGTTTTGAACATTCGGAATTCTTCTAATCCACCGTCTATTGCTATCAAGGATTCAAAATCATATAGTTCAGCATTTCCTTGATCATAGTAATCAGCGGAAGTCTGTTGGGACGCTTTCTTTGAAAGCCCGAGGCATCTACCGACAGGAGCAGAGCATATAAGTAAAACAATTAATATCGCCTTGGTATCATGTCTTTCACGGCTTGTATCTGCAAGCAGACAAACCGTCAAAGGAAGGTGTGTCTACCGCTTATCATCGGGAGTGAGCTGAGGTTCTTTTCTTGGTGGGCAGGCACTTCAAAGACAATCAACGAATTTCTCAGGTGAGGCATCATCGACAAGGAAGGCATTCAAATAATATAAGGAGCCGATATTTTAAGCTGTCGTTATATTTCAAAGATCAGGTCTTTGTATTTCTTTGAGAAGTGTCGTTTTTTTTAAAGATACAGAGGAGACTGTGGCGACAGAAAATCTTTTAAATAGCTGTTGTCGAGAATTTTGGAGGCACACGAAGATATTACACCAAGCGTCGATGGGTATACAGCTATTTTCAATCCTTGTGGTGTAATTGTGGTGTAATATATGCAACGTTGGTGCTACTTCCAAATTAAAGGTGAAAGTTGAATATTTATAGATTTAATTGGGAGTATCAGGAGCTAGTTCTACAATGACGGGTGTTTGAGATGTTTATTCAAAGGCACAGAATGGAGACAAAGAGTGGATGATGTGAAGAGGCGTTGAAGTGGCGAATGTTAAAGGAGTCGTGTGTATTTTTAATCCACCACCTCTGATTAAAGGAAAAATCATCGGGAATGTTAGGCATATCAAGACACATAACTCCCGCCTTATTTGTGACGGTTCCAGGAGGCATTGAATATAATATTTAAAGTTTTGAGCATTGCTTAGAATGCAGGAAGGGAGCTTAAGAGACGTCTATCCCTGTCATTATGAAGATTAGAATGCAGCATTCTAGTTGTCAGAGGAAGGGAGCTTCAGAGACGTCTATCCCTATCATTCTGAGCATTGATTCTAAAAGCCGTGATTTACAAACTAGCGACATTGGACATATTGTGAATCCCAATTGGGCTCTCAACGGCAGTACAGATCTTCACTGTTGGTCGAATTGTTGTCTATTCTACTCAAGAAAGAGATAAGTATTTTATGTTCGTACCTTTGAATAAAATGAAATCGCATTCTTCTAGGCTGAAATTCAGTTTCTATTCTTTCTCCTAAAAGTTTGTTGAGTTGTGTAGAGAGGATCTGACATCGATTATTTGGGGGCAGCTAATTTTATATTGATTATGGCTGAGTCGTGTGATTTTTTTTTGGAGAGGTCGTGGTTTCTTTTGAGTGGTGATCGCTGGCATGAAACCTTTTGGAGATACCATTCATGCTAGTTGTGAAGATTTTTGAGTGTGGCTTTGACATGAAAGGAGAATTGCAATTTCGATTGTGATTGGTTGGTCGCATCGATACCATTCTCTATGTGTGCATATGTGTGCATGGACTGTGATGGTGCCTTGATTCAGTGAGAGGCCTGGTTCTATATTGAATATGATTGGTTGCATAATGTGTCTGAGAAAACTGAGTTGAGCAAATTATCTTTGTAATTATTAAAATAATATTCTTTATTTATTTATTAATGCTCAACTATTGTAATATATTGTAATATATTGTAAAATATCTTGATAAGATCGTTTGTGATCTTATCTGAAGTTTCTTTTAGAAACTTCCTGCTTTTCCTGAAGATAAGATCATCTCCGATCTTATCCTTCTTGATTTTGTACATATTGTAAATTATTTATTAAGCACATTGCTCATTGTTAATACATCAAATATTTTACCAATTACTTGTGTAATATGGTATCACAGCCAGCATGCTAAAAACTAAATTTTTAATTCATAAAAATCTTTTTAAAGATTTTTTCAGTCCTTGAATTAAAAATTTGATAAAATCTTCCTTGAAAAATATTTTTGAAGATTTTTTGAGAGTTAAAAATTTTGAAATTCTTTGTGGCTCTTCTGAAAAATTTTCAAGGGTTCTTGGTTGCAGATTTTTTGTAAAAATTGTAACCCTCTTTCAGAGAAATTCGAAGGTCGTGATTTTTTTCTCTCTACAAATAAAAGTTTGTGGGTGGGCGTTTTTTTTCTAGAGTTTTGCGTCATTCTCAGTGACGCCCGCGCAACTTTCTGGTCGTGTTCTTCTCACGCGACATTTACCAATTCATGGAGCTGCGTTTGTATTTCTGCTTGCGTTTTCACGCCTTGTGAAGTTACAGGGACGCATTCTACAAGTCCTGGTCGTGCTTTGTTTTTTGCCTACGATTTCTTCCAATTTCGGGCGGCGACGAAATTCACGTTTTTGTGCAGACTTTTGTACTCTTCTAGCCGCGATTTCAAACTCCTTTCTTGTGCGAAAAATCTGCATTTGTCTAATCAAAGACTCTTTGGCAGGATCTCTAAGAACGTCTCATCATTTTTTCAGACATTTTCTGCAAGTTTCTGGGCATCCATGGCGGCTAGGGTTTTCAGAAACTTCGTCTAGGGTTTTAACCCCTTGTTCCAAGGCGAAAATTTTTGCGTTTGCATATTCTTGGTGGGTTTTTCGAGAGCTCAACTGGGTTGGTCTCATATTTTTCTGGGTGCATCGTTTTTCATGCCTCGAATTTTGTGCCATCTGTACATTGACTTTCTGCAGTCTGTCCTTGAATTTGCCTCTGTTTTTGCATTGGAATTCATTCCTCGAGTTTCGTGCATTCAGCATCTTCTTTGTACCTCATTTTCATGCCTCAAATAGCGTGAAGATAGCTTCATTGACCAACATTATGTTGGAAAGCAGTCAACATTTTAATGGCAAGAATTATAACACCTGGAAGCAGCGGATGATGACCATTTTTGAATACCGCTACCTTGATCAGATGATTCTAGGCAATGTTACTTGATCCACCACTGCAAATAAAACTCAAGAGAAGTTTGATGAGCAACCGTGAAGCAGTAATGCTTATCAAGCTTTTAGTAACAGATGATCAGTTACCCCATATTCCGATTGGCAAATCAACTAAGGAGATTTGGGATCATCTCAAAAGCCTTCATGAGACTTCCGACAAGAGTCGTGCGTTCTTCCTGAAGAACATGTTTTCTATCGTGATGGATGAGAAGACAACTTTGCAGACGCACCTGAACAAAATCCAAGAGATTAGAGATCAATTGGAGGCTATTGGTCGGAAAATGGAGGAAAAGGACATAGTCGTGATCACTCTGAAGAGCCTACCTAAGTCCTATGAACACTTCATAGAGACTCTCAACATTACATCTGCTAATGTTGATCTAAAGTTTTTGGAGCTTTGTACTATCCGCTTGCAGCAAGATCGCTAGAAACAACAATTTGGTAGCAGTGCATCCTCCTCCTCCACAGAACAAGCTTTTGCAGATTCCTCTCAGCCTAAGAATAAAGGCAAAGGTCAGCCTTCACAGCAAAAAGGCTCAGGTCAATCTCAGGATAGCACTAAGAAAAAGAACATTTAGTGCAACTATTGTCACAAGTTTGGACACATGAAGAAGGATTGTCGTGCACGTTTGGCTTCTGAACAAAAGAAGTAGGGAGGGTCTCAGTAGAAAGCGAATGTAGCCGAGCACTCCGAGCAGAAGGAATCTGCCTTTTATGCACTCATGGCAAAAAGGCCTGCAGACCATGTCAAATCCTCTGCTTGGTACATTGATTCTGGTGCCTCGCGTCATTTCACTCATTGACGTGACTGGTTCACAAACTTTTCCCCTTGCACTGACTAAGTGATTTTTGGAGGAGGCGAAGAATACACAATTGTCGGTACAGGCACTATTCAAGTTCAGTCTAGTGGGAGGAATTTCATATTCCTAACGTATATTATGTACCTGATATGGAACTCAACCTTCTCTCAGTCAGTCAGATAATGCGGCATTCTCCTCAGATGGATGTGGTGTTCAACTACCACAAATGTTCTATTGTACATCGAGAGACTCGCACAACGGTGGTCATTGGTATAGAGGATCATGGCCTTTACAGGCTTGTGGACACAAGTGATTCTCTAGAGTTAGCCATGGCAGCCAAGAATTCAGCTATCACCAATCTTTGGCACCAGCGGTATGGGCACTTGAACGTGCACTATCTCTCTCAGCTTGCTCGGGAGGGACTTGTAGCTGGTTTACCTGACATTCAGACTCAGCATCAAAGCGTTTGTGGTGCTTGTCAGGCCGGCAAGCAACATCGGACACCGTTCCCAGATGGCGACACTTGGCGAGCTTCTAAGGTACTTCAATTAGTTCATGCTGATGTTTGTGGGCCTATGTCTACTCCTTCTATAACTGGTTGCAAGTACTTTCTACTTTTTGTTGATGATTTTAGTAGGAAAATGTGGGTGTACTTTCTTAAGCAAAAATCATAAGTCTTTAATGTATTTCAGAAGTTTAAGGCCTTGGTAGAAAAAGAGTCCAGTTCTTGCATCATAACTCTTAGGTCAAATAATGGGGGGGAATTATGTTCTAGTGCATTCTCCAACTTCTGTGATACACATGGGATTAAACGACAGTTAACCACACCCTACACTCCTCAGCAAAATGGTGTTGTAGAGCGGCACAATCGTACGATTGTTGAGATGGCCCACTCCATGTTACAACACAGAAGTGTTCCTACCAAGTTTTGGGCAGAAGCAGTCAATACTGCAGTCTATCTCCTTAATAGGTCACCCACTCATGCCATTAAGGGGAAGACTCCTGAGGAAGCCTGGACTGGCCACAAACCCAGGACCAGTCATTTGAAAGTCTTCAGCTCTCTTGCATATGTTTGGATTCCAGATGCCAAGCACTCTAAGTTGGATTCCAAGAGCCAGAAATTGATGTTCATAGGGTACAGTGACAACCACAAGGCTTACCGGCTGATTGATATAGATACTGATTGTCTAATCTTCAGTCGGGATGTTGTCTTTGATGAAGAACGAGGACCATTTCATCTTTCCTCGCCTGTTCAGCATTCTGAGGATCAGCCCTTGAAGGCTTCTAATTTGGGTGTTCGACTTCTGTTGGGTTCACCTGATGGGAGGGATAACAAAGAGTCAGTTTTTGATGATGCTCAACCTGATTTTCCTTCGGATGATAATGACAATCCCCCTGCTGAACTTGTTCCAGATCCAGTTCCAGCTCCTGTTATATCTGATGTTGGCAATTCTACTCTCCGGCCGAAATGGTGGCTTAAGACTATCAACGATATTCGCAATGATGAGCTTATTGAGGGTAGATCATCTAGGAATAAGAGCAAACAACAGCCTACAGTCAATTTTGCTCTTATGGCCAACATTCACAGTGTCTATGACCCTCAGACATATTCAGAGGCTAAAGGAATTCCTGAGTGGGAAAAGGCGATGGAATCTGAATACCAGAGTCTTCAGAAGAATCACACTTGGGTCCTTTCTGATCTTCCTCCAGGGAAGAAGCCCATTAGCTACAAATGGGTGTATAAGGTGAAATACAAAGTTGACAGAACCCTTGACAAGTACAAAGCTCGTCTGGTCGCACGGGGGTTCTCACAGAAAGAAGGCATTGACTATGAGGAGACATTTGCTCCTACAGCCAAAATGAGTACCATACAGCTCGTCCTTGCCTTAGCAGCCCAATTTGGTTGGAAAGTCCATTAGATGGACGTCAAGAGTGCTTTCCTCAACGGTGAGTTGAAGGAAGAGGTCTACATGACGCAGCCTCTCGGTTTCAAAGTTGTTGGTCAAGAACAGAAGGTGTGCAGATTGGTCAAAGCACTCTATGGCCTGAACAGGCTCCTCGGGCTTGGTACATCAAGATTGATCAGTACCTTACAGAACATGGCTTTCAGCGGAGTCCATCTGACTCTAACCTGTATGTCAAACAGACTGGTAGTGATATACTTTTTGTTGTTGTCTATGTGGATGACTTGATCATTACTGGCAGTTCGGCACATTTGATCGCTGAGATCAAACAGGATTTGTGCAGCACTTTTGACATGACAAATTTGGGACTTTTGCATTACTGTTTAGGTGTTGAGGTTTGGCAGACAGAGAGCAGTATCTTCGTCTCCCAGTCCAAGTATGCTCGAAGTCTTCTGGATAAGTTCCGTATGCAGGATTGCAAACTTGCCTCCACACCCATGGAAAAAGGGCTTAAGTTGTCAGCTAAGTCCGACTCACCTGTTGTAGATGAATCATTGTTTAGGCAACTAGTGGGCAGCCTCATCTATCTCACTGCCACTAGACTTGACCTCTGTTTTGCAGTGAGCTACATTTCACGCTTCATGACAACCCCCAAGGCTGATCATTGGGTAGCAGCGAAGCGTGCGCTGCGTTATGTGAAGGGCACTTCTGATTTTGGACTCTTGTACACTTGGAGTCACAATCCTAAACTCAGTGGTTTCACAGATTCAGATTGGGCAGGTTCGGTTGATGACAAGAAATCAACTTCTGGGTATGTGTTCAGTTTGGGATCCGGTACAGTCACCTGGACTAGTAAGAAGCAACAGGCAGTAGCTCTCTCCTCGACAGAAGCAGAGTATCGAGGAGCAGTAAAAGTAGCATGTGAAGCAGTTTGGCTTCGCCGGATGCTTGCGGATATGCAAATATCTCAAGCAGGTCCGACTCCCTTGTTCTGTGATAATCAGGGAGTTCTCAAACTTGCCAAGAATCCAGTCTTCCATGAGAGAACCAAGCATGTGGAAACTCATTGTCATTTCATTCAAAAGCTAGTTGAAGACGGATCAATTCAGTTGTTGTATGTTCCAACAGAGGAGCAGACAGCAAACATTCTCACCAAGTTGCTAAGTCCAGATAAGTTTGTAAAATTCAGAGGGCATCTTGGTGTAGTTGATAGATTGAGCATTAAGGGAGGGTATTAAAATAATATTCTTTATTTATTTATTAATGCTCAACTATTGTAATATATTGTAAAATATCTTGATAAGATCGTTTGTGATCTTATCTAAAGTTTCTTTTAGAAACTTCCTGCTTTTCCTGAAGATAAGATCGTCTCCAATCTTATCCTTCTTGATTTTGTACATCTTGTAAATTATTTATTGAGCACATTGCTCATTGTTAATACATCAAATATTTTACCAATTACTTGCGTAATAGTAATTTGTAGTGCTATAGCAGAAATTGAGTGAAGACGAAAGAAAGATATATCAGAATCGACAAAGATAAGTTGGATCGAGAAGCAAATGGATGATGGATTAATTATCAAAGATTGCATAAGGAATTCAAAGGGAGGAAGAGCTTGAGGCATCCGGTGAGGAAGTCATGCCGGCTGGAGAAATGAACAAACATGAAGACATAGCTTGCAGCCATGAGACTGAGTTGGTGGCACATAACTTCACTGTAGACATCTCTCGAGGGCACAAGGTTGGGTCAGCCTTGGATGGAGAATTTGCATCAGCAAGAAGATTGAGAAGGATGAAGACACTAAACAACGGTACAACAGAAATCTTGTCCTCCTGATTTGGAACAGCAGTCTATGGTTCTTGCATGGTCAACTATTGGCAGCCCTAGAAAGAATTGTGGAAATCAGTGAGGTTCCTATCAAAGATCATTGGAGAAGACATGCTATTGGCTATTGGATTGAGAGTTGTGAAAGCAAAACAGTTTTCGCTTCTTTGCATTGAGGCAGGGATCAAGAGGGAGTTTTGTGTTCAGCAAAATGGAGTCCTATGACAAGAAGCGAAGGTGTCAGCTAAGTGGGTTGCAATGTTGCAAGGCCAGGTGCTTAAGTCCTTGGAAGACCTCTTCAACTACAGAGAATAGAATTGCACAAAACAGTCAATCTAGATTTGACATTGGTAGCTCCGCAAACCTATTTAGAATAGGTTGATCTGGGATGAGGTCGAGAAGGACAGTCCTGGACTCTCGCAAATCAATAGTACCAGAGGTGTGCGTTGGAAACCATTCCTCTAAGGCAAGCATTGCAGGCAATCTTGAACGAGGAGGTCAAGAGGTTGATGCAAGTACTTGGAGCTTCAGAGGGAGTCACATCATCATGAAGATTTGTTGTAGTGTATATTTCTCTAAGACAGAGAAATATGAGGTGAAAGCCCTTGTAGTGTATATTTCTCTGAGACGGAGAAATATGAGGTGAAAGCCCTTGTAGTGTATATTTCTCTTAGATGGAGAAATATGAGGTACAAACCCTTGTACATCTCTGAAGCTAAGATGAGACATCATGTTGAGAGACTCCATGACGAGGATATCTTGTACATCTATGAGACTAAGATGAGACGTCATGTTGAGAGACTCCATGACAAGGATATCTTGTACATCTCTGAGACTAAGATGAGACGTCATGTTGAGAGACTCCATGACGAGGATATCTTGTACATCTCTGAGACTGAGATGAGATGTGTTTTTCCACTAATTGGAGTAGCCATTGTGGACGTCATGTTGAGACTCCATGATGAACCCTTGTACATCTCTGAGACTGAGATGTGTTTTCCACAAATGGGTGTAGCCATTGTGGCCATCATGTTAAGAGACTCCATGATGAACCCTTGCACATCTCTAAGATTGAGATGTGTTTTTTTTCACAAATGGGTGTAGCCATTGTGGATGTCATGTTGAGAGACTCCATGACGAGGATATTTGAAAAATACCTCCCTAGCTAAGAGGGAGTGTTAGTGTTTTGTAGCTTCAGGAGCTATTTTTCTCCTAAATATAATCATCTCAAGGCAAGTCGGCCTTTGTCTTATAAATAAAACTTGTATTCGTTTAGGTCGGCCCTAGAAAGAAAGATCATCTAGCTTGTATATAAAGGAGAAGGTGTCTCCTCATTTGATCATCAATTCATCCATTCCAATTTGAATATCTTCAACAGCAAGTTCGCCCTTCAAGAGCAGCAGATTTGACTCAAGTAGAAGAGTTAAATATTTTGTGTATTCAAGAAATTGCACCATATGCAAGTGCAGATCCATTGTATTGTATTTGGCCTTTCTAGGCCCTGATATTTTTCTGATTTATAAGAGAAGATCTTGCTGGGTTTTTCTCCCTCGAGTAGGAGGGTTTTCCCAGGATAAAATATTGTGTTCACTGTTCTCTGTGTTGTGTTTTCTGCTTATTGCATTTCTGATCCTAAAACTAACATTTTCTACCATGGTAGACCTTTGAGTCTTACCTTTAGGTTCTTATGGGGTAGTGCTTGGCATGGATTGCTTAACATCGATCAATCCCAAGTGAATTATCATAACAAGACCATTACATGTTGTGATGATCACAATGTTGAGACAATGATCTCAAGATTGTAAAGACTTGTTTATCTTGGGATGATCTCTACAATGCAACTTAAGCGGTGTTTGAAGAAGTGTTGTTAGATGTTTGCTGTCATGGTGATTGATTGGAGGAAGAAAACGGTGGACCTTCCTTGGATGATCACTCAATCCTTTAGGAGTTTGAGGACATTTTTTGAGTAAGTTACCTAGTTTGTCTCCCCAATGTGAGATTGATTTTCGAATTGATTGAATTCTTTCTAAGGCCCCATATTGCATGATCTCGAGCTTCAATTAGAAGAGCTTCTTGAGAAAGGGCTTATTTGTCCTAGTGTGCCACCATGGGGTGCATCGATGATCTTTGTGAAGAAGGATGGATCCCTTTGTCATGTGTAAAGAATATAGGTAGCTGAATAAGGTGACAATGAAGAACTACTATCCTTTGCCAAGGATTGATGATTTATTTGATTGGATGAAGTGAGCCAAAGTATTTTCTAAGATAGAGCTTAAGTCAAGCTATCATCAACTAAGGAGTGCATACACAAATTGTCATTAGACTACTTTCGAGACACACTATGGACATTATGAGAAACTTAATGGTGACATCATTTTAACTTATTAATGTACCTTTTAGGTTTCATGAGTTCAATGAACAAAGTGTTCAAAACTCTTTTGGATAAGTTTGTGCTAGTGTTTCTTGAAAAATTATTATACTATTCTAAGTATGACAAGTAGAGTGAGGAGCATCTTCTTCGCGTATTGGAAGTTTGAGCAAAAATGAGCTTTACAGTAATTTGGCTAAGTGTTAGTTCTTTCAAACCCATGTGCAATATCTTGGTCACATCATTTCTAGAGAAGGTGTCTTAATATAGTTCCAAGATTTAAGCCATGGTAGAATGGACGACACATTTGAATGTGGAAGAGTTGAGGAATTTCATGAGATTGTCAGGCTATTACTGCATGTTTAGGATTTCTTGTGGATAGGGAACCCTATCACTTCTTTGTAACAAAAAGGTAAGAAGTTTGAGCAGTTGAAGAAGTATGAGAGGACTTTCTTAATCCCTACGAAGTGTCTCATGAGTATGCTAATTCTTTTAGTACCGGATATAGTGGGTGATTTTGTTGTTTGAATGAATGGCTTCCTAGAAGGTTTAGGCACCGTTCTCATGCAAGAGAACAAATTTGGGGCATAAGTCACAAAATCTTAAGGATCATGAATTGAATTATCCTAGTCACAAATTATAGCTTGCAGCAATGGTGCATGCACTAGTGTGATGGCATCATTTTCTTCATGGTAGACAAGGCCATTTCAAATGAACCCCCCAAGGAATAGGTCTAGTTCTACGGATTTGTCACAATGTAGAGAGGTTACTCTCTTTAGTGCAAGAATATGAGTTTGTGATGCAAAGTTGCTACCATTGCTTTGGTTTGGTAAGGTTATTGAACTAGCACTTCTAAATTGGAAAGAAGTAGTTTGGTTGATTAAAATGGTAATTAAGATGTAATGAAATTGAATTTTTTTTAGTAGTAACCAAAGGTGGTTATTACAAGTGTTTCCTTTCAAACCAATAGAAACTTGTTTTCTCAGTATTCCCCTCTATGCCACATTCGCTACCAATTTTGAACCAGCAAAGAGAAAGATGCACATTCAGGTGGAGTCTTAGGATGAGGGTGTTTCAAATGTTGATGGTGCTGGATATAACTAACTTCTTTTCTTCTCTTCTGGTTGCTCTGTTGCTTTGTTTTGGGGATGGAAATGTGTTGTGTTGTAAAACTATAAAACTCCCGCAAACTCACTTTGGTGTAGATTTCTTCTCTTGAGAGCAGAAGCACAGATCTGCCATCAAAAGACTTATTGTTCTATTCAAGTGTTTTGCTTTCTCTGTAGAGGTTTTTGTACATATTAGACAGAGCGTGAACTTAAGTAGTTTTCCAGATATACTCATTATGTACGGCTAATGGCTTTTTACGGATTGAGTGGGTTCACCGTGAAGAGTGAAGGCACTTTATGTGAGAGCATGGGCATGCCATGAGTCTTCATCTCTGTTTGACATCTCTGCCGCAGAATTTAAGATTGAAGAGCTCCTTTTGAATCTCAAGTTATTTTGTTCTTCTTTGGTTGGGATTGAGAAGATGATTTTCAAAGCACTGTCACATACACCTGCCTGCTAATCTACTTCTGAGATTTCACTCTGAAAATAAGGAAGCGGAAAATCACATTAACTCTAAAGACCTTCAAATTTTTAATAGCAATTTAAAATTGTTTAGAGGTTGATTATTGTTTATGTTTGTGTCGATTATTGGATAAATAATGATTATTGTTTATGTTTTGTGTTGTCAGAGACATTTTATATAATAGACTTGATTAAAGGAGAATCCAATTACATAAACCATTTACAATAATGAACACGATATTTTCGGTCCACTAGATAGAATGGCAAAGCTTCTGGAAAAAACTGAGCAATCTTAATCAATGTTTCGTATCACTGTCATCAAGATAGTGAGATACAATAATGGATCGCTGAGGGTGATCCAAAAGTTAATGAAAATTATATTTTTCAAGTTCTGTTTTCTCAAGTTTTGTCACTTAACCGCTAACAAATAAAAATTTCTGATATGCAAAACTAAGAAAATTTAGGAGTAAATGATAACTATGGCAAATTAGAAGAAAAAGTTAATTGTGGTTGTTTTAAAACAATAAAAACAGCAGATCAGTTATGACCAGACCTGTTACCTCTACCTCTACCTCTTCCTCTTCCTCTTCCTCTTCCTCTTCTTCTTGGGTTTCATCCCTCCTCCTCTTACTCCCTTTGCTTCCTGAAAGGGAGTGAGTCGCAATGTTTTCTGCAACCTCGCCAGCTCTCATCGCAAATATTCGGCTTCGTCAATTCTTGGATTAATCGTCTTCTTACCGATACAAATTTGTACCAACCATATCTAAATTGCGCAGGAGTATTGACATATGCATATGGAATTTATTACTTTCCTGTCAACACGAAAGAAACTTACTTCCAATAAACGTGAGAGGGAAGTTAGTTGGATAAATATGAATGGGAAAATATAGTAACATGAATATTTAGGTTTAGCTAATGCGAGGAGTATTGACATATGCATATGGAACTTATTACTTTCGTGTCAACACGAAAGAAACTTACTTCCAATAAACGTGAAAGGGAAGTTAGTTGGATAAATATGAATGGGAAAATATAGTGACATGAATATTTAGGTTTAGCTAAATAGGAAAATATAGTATTGACATATGGATATGGAACTTATTACTTTCTTGTCAACACGAAAGAAACTTACTTCCAATAAACGTGAGAGGGAAGTTAGTTGGATAAATATGAATGGGAAAATATAGTGACATGAATATTTAGGTTTAGCTAAATGGGAAAATATAGTATTGACATATGGATATGGAACTTATTACTTTCTTGTCAACACGAAAGAAACTTACTTCCAATAAACGTGAGAGGGAAGTTAGTTGGATAAATATGAATGGGAAAATATAGTGACATGAATATTTAGGTTTAGCTAAATAAAAAAGGTAATTGATAAAGGGAGAAGCTAATCTCCGGACAAAAAGCACCTATGTCTTAATTATAACTTAACACCTCGTCTTTCATATGGCGTCCTTTCAAGATAGACTATCAAACGGATGTTGACGAATGTTTAGACGCGTGTTGGCACATGTCGTTAGTATTTTCACCTATCCCGTCATCAAAAAACGTGGCATGCCAGTAGGATCTTAAATCATATCATTGGCACATTTCAAATCATCTATTTTGAAAGAAAATAGCCGCCATATTTCGCATTTTGTAGGTTGCAAGGAGCTAGGAAGAAAGCGCAGAGGGACGCAAAGCGGCCATTCTCCCTTCGAAGACACATAAGAGATGTGCGCAACTACCTATGGGGTATGTATATATGCTAGAAATATGTGATGTTTTGTCATTCTACTTAGGGACTATGAAGATTTGAATGGATACAAATTATTTCACACTGTGTTTTGGGAGTTGTTTATGTGCTTTTCTGTTGAGGGTCTGTAAAATTTGTGTTTTGTATGAAAAACTCGCAACCCACTATGGAAATCGAACCTGCATTATTTTTTGTCCATAATGTCATCATTTTCAACATTCTCATTTTGAAGGTTTCTAGGGAGTTGGGAAGGGAGTTGTAGAGCAACCAATCTCCCTACCAAAAGGCATGTGACAAGCATGGGTAGCTCGCTAATAGGTATGTATATTTGCCAGAAATATATGTCATTTTGTTGTTCTGCCTAAGGGACTATGAATAATTGAACAGATATTCATTGCGAAAAGGGGTATTGATTGATGGGTTTGCAAGGGTTTTCCTTGTGAAAAGGGGTTTCCATTTGATATGAAGAGTTGTTTATGTGATTTTTTTATAAGGGTTTTTTAATTTTGCAATTTTTACATTCTCTCCAGAATTATCGTAATTTAGGAAAACTTTCCAAATTGAGCTCATTGGTGACTCACCAATTGGGTTGTTACGTGTTGAGTTATGAGTGTCCTCACACATATAGGGTTTAGGGTTTGAAAACACGATGTCATTTGTCAACTGTAATTAATGGCATAGACCAAGCTTCAGGGTAGATAGTTAAACTTGTAGAGGCCGACTGATATAAAAAATTGCATGCTTCATAACACAGTGTGTTTGTCAACCTCCACATCACAACACTAGCTACCAAATATAATGTATGTTTCTATGTATGTTTTTATGCGTTTTTGTATGTTATAATGTCTATGACATGTCATTTTGTTGCAAGATTAGATGCATCCAAACCTATAGAGGATGGTTGCTATAAGAAATTACATGCTTTAGAACACAGTGTGTTTGTCAGCCTCCACATCACAACACTAGCTATCAAATGTAATGGATGTTTCTATGTATGTTTTAATGCGTTTTTGTATGTTATCATGTCTATGACATGTTGTTTTGTTGTGAGATTAGTTGCATCCAAACCTACAAAGGCTGGCTAATATAAGAAATTGTCACGTCTCATACAATGACTTATTTTGACCATTGACTTATTTTGATCATGACTTATTTTGACCATTGACTTATCTTGACCATGATTTATTTAGATAATGTTTGACCATGACCTTATGAGATTTAATATACGAAGTATGATATGTGTTAAGAGCAATGCTTTAATATAATTGTTTTCTTTCAAGAATTATGAATGCATTCATATAAAATAGAAATGTTGAGTTAATTATTGTTTCTACAATGGTTACTAATACACTTTTGTTTTGCACGCCTGAGTGCATTTGAGTGGCAGGTGATCGAAGGCCAAGGAGATCGAAGGCCAAGAGTGTGATTGAGGAAAAGGAGGTTAGCTTCTCGACAGGGTAAAAGAGGAGAAACTCTCGGTTACGCACACACCACTTAAATCATGTAGCTGCATTAGGTCATGTTCGTTTTTACAATGTGATTGCGTGAAAATGATTAGCATAGCAAATTTAAAATTATGGTTTAATTAAATTGTGAAATAATATGGCTTATTTTATTTTATTAATCTCCATTTTATTTGAGCAACAAAAAGGAAAAAGGATTCTGTTTTAAAAGAAATATGATTAAAAATAAAATAAGATAAATAAAATAGAATATTGTGGTTTCATAAATAAAAACTTAGAGTTAGCATAAAATAAGGATATAATTCAGTTTTGTATATAAATTTTCCAAAAAAAAAAAATATTGAAGAATGAACAGCCCGAGAGAACATTGGGCTCTGGAAATTCTGTCTCAAAACCAACAATTCACTGGGCATGTGGCAATCCTTGGAAACTGCTGTCATCTGGAAATTTTATGCATGATCCTCGAAAAAGAGGAAGAGGGCTTTAAGAAAGAAAAGAGAATTTTGAATTGAATCATATCGAAGAGCTCTGGATCAGAGGCGAAGAAGGTATTGTGGAACAACTGCATTGGAAGCAAATTGTGCCAGGTTCTCTTCATTGCTATGCCTTCTTTTAATTTTATTGTAAAAAAACTGCAGTAGGACATGTTTTATCCTCTGTTTAGAGTGCAAACATCTGTGAAATTTTTCCAAATTCGTTTTGAAATCTGGGTATCAGCTTACTACTCTGTGTTGCAATTATAGAATACACATTCCTTCTTCAGAGTTAGGGTTTTCGTTTTGTGGCAAGTCTGCATTTTTCTCAAGTGTAATTACAATTATATGTCTCCATATCTGGTTTGTTTAAAAATTCTGTCAAAATGTCTTGAGATAAATCCGAATGCAGTTTATATTGGGCAAATGTCTTTCTTTTTTTTTTGAGTTTTGAAATTGTTAAGGGATTAATTCCCTTGCCCTCCCCATGGGAAGGTCGTGGACTGTGGGAGGCTCGCGCCCTCCACAGGCCGCGGCCTGTGGAGAGGGCGCGAGCCCCTCACAGCCCGCCCCCTCCCCATGGGAGGGGCAAGGGCTTCCCCTGAGCCCTTTAGTCGCTCAATGCCAGTAAGGAAACCATGGAAAAATATCCTGTTCTGTGTGCACGACCAGTGAATTCTTCAATCAGATTTTGAAAACCAGAATTTCTTACTTCAAAGTATACACAGCTATACATGAATTTTACACATACATATATATATGTATATATATATATAATATATATGTATATATATATATGTATACATATACAATTGATTGCATACACATACACACACACACATATATATATATATATATAATATGTATACATATATATATAGTTATCCATGCACATATGTGACAGAAAATAATATGAACTCTGTTTAATTCATTTCCAGAACAGAAAATAGTATGAACTCTGTTTAATTCATTTCCAGAACAGAAAATAGTATGAACTCTGTTTAATTCATTTCCAGAACAGAAAATAGTATGAACTCTGTTTAATTCATTTCCAGAACAGAAAATAGTATGAACTCTGTTTAACTCATTTCCAGAACAGAAAATAGTATGAACTCTGTTAAACTCATTTCCAGAAAGTAGCATGAACTTCTGTTAATTACACACCAGTATCTCAGATTTGTTAAACCTGAAACAAGAAACAGAAATGTTTTTGAGACACCATCTTGATTACTTTAAAGCAGTACCATCCTGAGTAAAGGAATACAACACAAAAATCTGAATGAAAGTCTATCTTTCAAACCTTAGAATTACTGAATAAATTGCACTGTATCAGTATATTATTATTATTCTGTAACCTGCATTGAATTTGGGAATTAAACTGTCTGTCAGCTTGAGCTTGAAAAGAAAAAGAAATGCATACTGAAAACAGAAAACACTGTTCTTTCTTTCTATTAGTACACTGAAAAGTATCAATATATATATGTTCTTCTTTAAAACAAAGCCTTTATCCAAATCAAAAGGGTTACTTTTCAAAGAATAAATGATATCTTTCAATTGAATTACAAGGGATGTTCTGAAATTCGCATTTGAAATTCTTTGAAGAATTAATTATTGAAACATGTATGAAAATGTATAAAGTTTTACTTTAGTATTTATACTTCACTATGGTAACTTCCGGGACAGGGTGCCGAAGGTGGGCAAACAGAGACGGTAGTATTACCTTTTCTAATCTACCATTTACTTGTATTATTTTGCTTGGCCAAGCACTGTACCATTGAAATAGATGGGTTGTTTGTTTTAAAAGCCTAGAAATTTATTTGAGTCTCTGCCACCTCCTGTTGCAAGAAATGTGTTTATTTCATGTTAGAAATGCATATAGGCATCAGGCACGCACCGAGAGTGCCCTCCTGTTTTACCGTTTCGGGTTGCTAGGCTCCTTTATGCAGGGCCGGGGATTCCTTCGAGTTAGGAAGGGACCCGGGGAAGTCATGGACTTCGTGGTTGGGCGGAAAAGGCGCCTGAATCACATTCTTGGCCCCAGCTCGCAAGAAGACCAAGGTGTCACGGCGGTTGGTGGTTCCAAGATTATTTGCTATTGATGTACTTATGTATCATTCAGATTTGGCTTGTGAAGCCCATTGTAAATGTATATGCATTTTGACATTCTTGTTGAAATTTGAAATGAAAGTATTTAATGTAACATTGATTTTGAGAGATTAAAACTTGATAACTTGGCATAGAAGAGATGTTTCTATTAGAAGGATTGATTCCTCCAAGTGAGGTTGAATTTATTTATATGAGAAAGTCATTGAAATACTTATGTTTTAATACATTACATTGATGATATTATTATATGAAATGCAATTTAAAATTCTCTTTATTTCATTTGGAAGTGTTATGAGAAATGTTGACTTTTTGGAAACCTATTTATAATGGTTTGAATAAATTTAGAATACTCTTAATTTCTCTTTAATGCTGAGTTAAATGGTTTGAAAACACTCTTAATTTTCCGAGTGCTGAATTGCATGCTTCGAAACACATGTGTTTGTCAACCTCCACATCACAACACTAGCTACCAAATGTTATGTATGTTTTTACACATTTTGTATGTTATCATGTCTATGAAATGTCATTTTGTTGTGAGATTAGTTGCGTCCAAACCTGCAGAGGCTAGCTGATATAAGAAATTGCATGCTTCAAAAAATAGTGTGTTTGTCAACCTCCACATCACAACACTAGCTATCAAATGTTATGTATGTTTCTATGTACGTTTTTATGCATTTTTGTATGTTATCATGTCTATGACATGTCCTTTTGTTGTGAGATTAACTACACCAAACTTGCAGAGGCTAGCTAATATAAGAAATTGCATGCTTCAGTTAATAGTGTGTTTGTCAACCTCCACATCACAATACTAGCTACTAAATGTTATGTATGTTTCTATGTATGTATTTATACATTTTTGTATGTTATCATGTCTATGAGATGTCATTTTGTTATGAGATTAGTTGTGTTCAAACCTGTAGAGGCTAGCTGATATAAGAAATTGCATGCTTCAGAACATAAAGTGTTTGTAAACTGATCCACATCACAACACTAGCTACCAAATGTTATGTATGTTTCTATGTGTTTTTGTATGTTATCATGTCTATGACATGCCATTTTGTTACGAGATTAGCTACGTCCAAACCTGCAAAGGTTGGCTGATATAAGAAATTGCATGCTTCAGAACATAGTGTGTTTATTAATAACATTTTGTTTCCACAGTCCATGATCATTAGTAATCAAGATTTCTAGATAAAACTGTGTGCAATTTTTCTTCATCAACGTTTTAGATCATACTCCATGATCCATCATCAGGATGATTATTGTAAACCTCCACATCACAACACTAGCTATCAAATGTTATGTATATTTTTATGCATTTTTGTAGGTTGTCATGTCTATGACATGTCATTTTGTTGCAAGATTAATTGCATCCAAACCTACAGAGGCTAGCTAATATAAGAAATTGCATGTTTCAGAACACAGTGTGTTTGTCAACCTCCACATCACAACACTAGCTACCAAATGTTATGTATTTTGTTGACGTTTAAATTCAGACCTTTAGAATGCGGATTTGAAATGGACAGCTATGCACAGTTAAAATACTCTTCAAATTAGGAGGGGAAGCTCCCTCTTGCTCATGGTGTGAAAGAAAGTAAATTAAATCTAATTTGCCTATCTTTTTGGTTCAGCTAGAGCACAAGGTTTATAAAACACAAGTCGTCGCAGCTGAGATTTTCTAATTAAGAATTCCAACTAAGACTAACCGACGCTAAAGATGTTTCTAATTTCTCAAGTAATATGTAGAGCAAGAGAATTAGAAATGAACAAAGTTTGATTCTCTCACAAAGTGCTTAAATAAACTCTTTCCCAAAATACATCTACTTACTTTCAATGTAAGCTGAAATTAAGATCACGTAAGCGTAACTCAGTAAACGTACTTAGACAAACTCTCCTCTCAACATACATTTACTAGCTTTCAATGCAAGTTGAAATTTAAGATCATATAAGCATAACACAATAGATGGAAACTTGAGATATTATATCAAGGCAAAGGAGGCTCAAGACTTTATTTCTCAAACTTCTGGAACAAAGACTATACTAAACACATGCACAGAACAAGAACTTGCAACTAAAGAGGCTTGCAATCCTTTTCTTACACAAAAGGAACAACAATTACAACAACTACTTGCTGGCTAAAAGAGACTTAGCAATTCGCTATCATAAACACAATTGAACAACACTGAATGAAAAATAGAAGGCACTATAGGCTCATCATTTTGTTATCACTAGCAAAGTTCCTACAAAAAGTGAACTGACACTAAATAACTTGTTGCATTATAGGCTCGCAATTTTCTATCACAATAACCGTTAAAGAAAATAATGAGCAAAGGCTATTATTTATAGGCAAGCAGAGGAGTAGGGAACTCTAAAATCTCCTCGCTTTTACAACTAGGGCTTGCTCAACAAGCAAGCTTTATTTCTAAATCAAAAAAGAAGATAACATCTAACACCTAAGAAAGTAGGAAAAAGCAAGAAATGCCAACTATTACAACTTATCTTCTTTCTCTTCTTCAAAGAATGGATAAGAATTGTTCCAAGAATAGAAAGAAAGTGGAAATAAAGCTTCTAGATGAAAGTCGCTTTAAATCTCGATCACATCCGCTAAAAAAAAGGAAACTGTGTCTCGGTCAGGTGCATCTATACCATCAATAGCAAAGTTTCGCTTTTCTAAGATATCCTCTCCATCTGCAATTGATCTCAGGAAATCTTCAACCTCATTGGCCGCTTTCTCGAATCTTGCTGACATCATGGAAATGTGACTTGGAAGAGTCTTATGTTTTTCTTTCATCCACTTCAGTGCAATCTGCTAGTTGTACTTGTCCTTGTGCATCTCCCATATTCTTCCACATTCTTCTTTAGAGATAGTCACACTCTCAAGCCAAGGGGGAATGCAGAAGCATTTCTCGATCATGTTAGGTTTCAAACTACAGATCAATCTGCCATCTACTGACTGAATCTCCCGTGTCGCCGAATTGTAATGCTTGATGTAAGCAATTATGAATTTGAGAATCTGAACTGATATAGGAATAGATGCTACTACGAGGAGTCTAGAGTGTCCTAGGTTTCTGATTGTAGTGTTGCCTGCACTCTCCAAAGCGTGTAGATCAAACACCGACTTGATGTGATGCAAGTCTATCTCAGTTGTTTTGATGAAGTCATGATAGAGAGTTGATCTAGTCTTGAAATCATTGGGAGTGTATTCCATTATGAAAACCTTGAAGAATGAGTGTAAACTCACCTAGGTTCAGACAAGTCTTGAGCAACTTACTATTTTTAGAATGCTGGTTTTTCTTCTTCAAACGGGCGAAATTTTGGAAATTTTTCTGAGATATGGGTTTTGCTAAGAATTTCGTTGCAAGAAAACCTAGATCGTCCGTTTTTAAAAATTTTGAATTAAGACTGAAAAAGCAACAAACCCTAATTTCTTCAAATTTTCACTGAAAAAGTTGGCACCTAGGTTTTGTTCAGAATACAATTTGGAATGAACCCAGTTGATCAAATTTAGAAAACACTGAGGGCTGATGGAAAAAGCAGCCAAGCCTAGAATTTGAAATTTTCTTAAAAAAAACTATGATATGGGTTCTCTTTAGAAGAACGTTTCAAGAGGACCTAGATGATCAAAACTCGAAAACTCTGAAGATTTCTCTGGCATGCAAGGAAAAAGCAGCTGTTGCAACTTGAGAAAACTCTTCAAAAATTCTTCAGAATGATGAGCTGAGATGACCCAGATCGCTAAAAATTGAAAACCTTGACCTTTTTCCTCAAAAATTTGATGTTCTCAATGAAAAAAGCATGAAAAAGCAAGGTCTTATGTTGCTGGTTTGAAAATTGATGAAGAACTTTTGAAAAATCAGCAAACTATGGCTCTCAAATCTTGAAAAGGAAAACTTTGTTTACTGCTCCTCTTCTCTCCCTTGGATGCCTCCTACAAGAATGATGAAGAGTGAATAGAAAAGGCCTCTTAAATAAGTTTTAGGCTTGAGAAAACTTTGCTTTCTTTTGCTTTAATCCTCCAAACCTTAGAATCTACTTGTGCATTGAACATGGACATTTTTCTTTCATCTTGAAATTTTGCAAATTTTGAAAATTTGGCTAAGGCATGGCATCTTGGGTGCCCTTCTTGGCTAGAGGCACCAATTTCTCCCAAACTTAACCATTTTCTAAGTTTTTTCAACTTTTCTCAATTTTGAAACCCTACTTTGATTTTAATCTTTGGCTTCCAGATTGATTCGATGGATGAGCTGAATGTTTTATCACGAAGCCTGAGTGATTCTGAGAAGACCATCCTGGAGGAAGCTTCAGCTAAAAACTTCATTTGATCCTTCAAAATCATGGGTGCCCATCTCCTTCTTGGGCACCCAACCTTCACAGTGTTAGCCATTTTTGTGTTCTTCATTTTCTCCATTTCCCTTTGATCATCTAACGAAACCTCGATTCCAGGAGCTATACTAATAAGATCAGTTGGCTGGCTACTTCAATAGATAGCTTGGTTGAATCTGACGAGGTGATCTTGGACACTACAACTGCAAATACTATCATCTCAGGCTTCAAAACCTTGGGTGCCTATCCTCTCCAGCGGCACCCATCTCAACCAGACTTAACCATTTTTCATGTTTCTTCATCAACTTCTTTCCTTCAAATGATCTTGTCATTTCAGATGATCCGGAGCTCGGATGGATTGATGGTTGGACTCGTTGCAGAGCTGAGAAGATTTTGAGAAGGGTCTGTTGGGAGTGATTTCATCTAAAAGTTGAATCTAAGGCATCAAAAGCTTGGGCGCCCTTGGATAGTTGGGGCACTGAACTTCACCAAAGTTAGTCATTTTTCTTTTCTTCTCTGCTTTTGACATTTTGACTTTAACTCTTGTCAAACCCTCTGTTTCTCCTGTTGCATCTGATGACTGCCAACTCGGATTGACAATCTAATAGTCTCGTTGGAAACCCTGATCATCTCTAAGGAAGTCATGCTAGAGGCTCGACTAGAAAATTCATCTGTTTAGGCCCCCGAAAACTTCAGTGCCTTTCTCTTCTAGGGGCGCCCATTTGCTCCAGACTTAGAATTTTTTCAATATTTTCCATCCTCATATTTGAACCTTCATTCTATACCTTCAGCTTGATCGAGATTTGTCGGAGATTGACAAGTCATGCTCTGACGAAAACATTTGTTTCGAAGTTGATTGAAATCTAAAAAGGTTGATCCTATTTGCAAACCCTAATTGCTGAGTTAGGCCCCTCAAAAAGTTAGGCGCCCCTGGGCACCTAGGGCACTGAAAGTTCCCACACTTAGAAACTTTTCAAGCATATTCATGATTTTCATTATGTCTTCTATTTGAAACTTCCCTGTTTGGTCCTAAATTCTGGGTGACTGGATGATCCAATGACTGCACTGTCAAACTTGCTACAAAGCTAAGAGGAAACTGAACAACTTTTTCTAGGAGCTGAAACCCTAATTTCACCATTTGATGCCCTAAAAAGATGGGCGCCTATCTCCTTCTGGGGCGCCCATGGCAAGCAGACTTAGTCAAATTCCTGCAAATTTCACCTTCCTTCTTCATTCGTCATGCATGTTCTTCAACTCATCTTTTGTCCTGTGCTTGAGTGTTGAATTTGATGCTTGGCAGCTGACTGACCTCCATTGATGACTTCAAAGCTCCTGAAATGCTTCTGAAAAAGCATAATAGACCCACTACGGAAAAACTGATCTTTT
>VDFB02267867.1:0-27854 GCA_007258455.2 Sequoia sempervirens
CAGTTCAGTTGCTGTATGTTCCGACAGAGGATCAGACAGCAGACATTCTCACCAAGTCGCTCAGTACAGATAAGTTTGTAAAATTCAGGGGGCATCTTGGTGTAGTTGATAGATTGAGCATTAAGGGAGGCTATTAAAATAATGTTTATTTATTTATTTATTAATGCTCAATATTGTAAGATATTGTAAGATAGAGATAAGATCGTCTCCGATCTTATCTGGAGTTTCTTTTTAGAAACTTTCCAGTTTTGTAAATCTTGTAAACTATTTATTGAGCGTCTCGCTCATTGTTAATACATCAATTAATTTACCAATTACCTGCGTAATAAAACCCCGGCATGTCTACAATGAGTCAATTAGGTAAGGGATTTTCAGTTAAAATGGATCTGCATTATAAATTGCTAATACTTGAAATAATTGACAACTTTAATAGTCATACTATAGAATCCTTGATTTTACCACATATAATATTTTTACACAATCAAATCAAACCTTCCTGATCATTTACTGTGCATTTTATTGCATATTTTCACGTTATGGTAACCCCACCTTGTCAGTCTTCTTCATTGAGATGCTTGGGATTTTTCTATTATCCTCATAGATATGTTGTCTCCATTGAGATATTGTACCATGAACCCCATCACATACAAGTATATGGTACCTCAGGATCCATAATTTTAATGGGTGTACCTTACTATTTATTGTTTACTGTCTCATGCGTTTTGTAACAGTTAAAATATAGAAGCTATGTGTGAAAGATAATTATATAAGGTAAACAGAGTTTACATAAATAGAATAAACTCTATAATGCAAGAAGAGCTTACATATATTATAGAAATTATTCTATAATATTTGAGGTAAGGAGATTTTACACGTATATATAGATAGAGCTGCATCTTATTTATTAGTTATTATTCAAGTGCTAAAGTGATGATGTGATTTGATACACTAGGTGTACCATCCCCACTCCACTCCCCACCCCAGCTATTGCATGTTAACTCAATGGTTATGGGATGCTAATGGAGTAGATTGTCTCTCACATCTTTACACTCCCTTAAATAAAAAGTTACGTAGAACTTAATAAAATTAAAAAAATTGTTCTGACTGTGCCCACATGGAGATCTTTCAATAATCAAGAAGATAAAAACTCATTTATAATATATATTTAATTATTTTAAACATGAAAGAAAAATGTTAGATGATTGTTAATTATAATTCGCTTTTTGCATAGAACCCTAAAAAAATTTAGCAATTTACAACAAGCTGTTGAACCAACCTGATCCCACCCAGGAAGTGTACTTTTTGGAGCAATTATTAGAACCGGTTTGCCGTTAAGTTGCTCCTTCTTCATGCAAACAATAAAAGTTATAGCTTGTATTGTTTTTCCAAGGCCCATCTCATCTGAAAAACATAGCAAATACAAACATTTCAAAACATGGAAAGATAGGTGATAATTAAAATTACGAGTGAATCCCAGTATTCTCTAGTTCAATCTACATCAACATATGCAGTTTACTGCATTCACAAATAGAATTGAAAGTGTCATAGTTTATAGGTAGCATATGCTTATTTACAACCAAACTTGAAATCAAAGCAGTGCTTGAAAATCATCCAAAAATTCATAATAAAGATGTTATTTCTAAATTCTGAAGGTTACATCAAGCCAAGAATGCATCCTTCAGAAATAGTAGACCACAAATGGAAGAAGCTAAGATGTGTCCCATACAACAGAACACATGACAGAGTGATACCAATGTACCAAAAAAGAATATATATTATAATTCAAAGAATGCATACACCTTCGCAAGAAAGTCCTAATAATAGCTTAATTCACACAAATATGAAATTGATGCTGTAGTCAGAAGGAAAACGAGCAATCAACAATCCAAGACTTCTCTGCAGCAATATGGAATCACCTTGACATGCAGCCAACATCAAATTTTGTGTTGATGATTATGTTTCTTAAAGAAGAAAAAAAATCAATATTGAATGTAGTACACACATAAATTGAATGTGCAATAAATAGATCATGGCTCACTTCACAATATAATTAATAGTCATCCAATAAAGATAAAGCATCTCTAGCAAAGGTCAAACCATCAAAGAGATTTTTAAAATGTGGAGTTTATTCTATACTATTATTTAATTTTCTGCATGAGTAGACTTCCCAAAATAACAGCTTTGTTGCTCAAACGGGATGTGGCTACTCCATAAGATAATTTATCAGAAATTCTCATGCAAATGAAATGTTCTATTTACCATTAAGAAGCTTTCTAAACAATCACCATTCTGAAAGACTAAGAGTGTACTAAAGGTACAATTTCTCCATTTTGATCAGCACCCTACTAGAGTGTGTACAAGATACAGCTAGTAATCACATCATAATATCACAAGATAAGAGAAAATGACTGAAATTGAGGTCCAATGCTAAGCTGTGGGTTCTGGTATGAGGTCAAGTATGGGTATGGGGCTTGGGTATGCCAATACGACAAAAAACTCTTGGATATGGTACAATTGTCTACAGTTGTGTAATATATATATATATGCAAAAATATAGAAATATGCAAAATTGAAAATACATTTGATATATCATATAGTAATAATGAGATTTGAATATTTGATAGTATGATACTTCATCACTGATCAATGATAGTAACAAAGATAATATTAATTGTCAACTAATAGTTCAATATTATGGCATATATTATATATGTCCAAGACTCCAAAGGCAAGATTCAAATGAAAATCATTACAATTACAAAATTTGAAAGTAATGCAATCAAAAATTAGTATCTTAGTCCTCAATCTTCATCAAAAGCATCTAGATTGAAATTGTCGCTTGGTTAAACATCATCTGAACCACAAGCTAATGGAGTGCCAATCCCACTAGGTACATCATGCATAGGATCCTCGTCATCATCTACACTAACTCTAGCAAGCTCTACATCAAATGTATCCAAATTGGCACACTTAGGGGACATATCCTAATTCTTCGTTCCTTATTCTTTGTAGTCAACTTCCTTATGTGATAGGAGACGCAAGTTGGAATGGATATAGACCAAGTCTTCTAGTGTATTTTGGAACCAACAAGTTACTTTTCATTCCTAATTCTTCGTTCCTTATTCTTTGTAGTCAACTTTCTTATGTGATAGGAGACGCAAGTTGGAATGGATATAGACCAAGTCTTCTAGTGTATTTTGGAACCAACAAGTTGCTTTTCATTGAATAGATAAAGGAGTATGTAATCCAATACCATTCAACTAAAGAACTTGTAACCTGTTGAAATTGGAGAGAAATTCAATGTAACTTAAAAATTAAAAAAATGCAAAAGAATGGTAGGTACTAAGAATGTTAGTAAAAATAAATATTCTCACTTGTAATAGAATTTTTATTGCAAGAGGCTCGAGGAGCATATTATCTTGCCCGTGGAGGTACCATGTACAAGCATCTGCCTTATATTGGTCTCGACAAGCACAAATACTATCATCTCGTTTTAAGATGAACTTGTCAAACTCTTTCTTAACATAATCCACCAATTTTGGATATGAAAAGATTCTTTAGAATACTATCTTGTACCCATTAGCAACTTGACTATCCCTGTGTGGTGCAATTTTCCTTGGCAAAGAAAGTATCTATATGTAATAATATTTGGGAGATAATGCATATGCAAGAAAACGCAAGTGTGTTCTCAATCTTGTTCCAACAGTCATGAATGACTTTTTCCGCACTTTGGAAAAATGTTTCCTTGAGGTCATTCTCCTTTTATGCTATTTTATTATTTATGACCTTTATTTTTCCTATCATGCAATCGATGCCATCATATATTTCCCCCAAACATGGCAAATCTATATCAGCCATGCAGACTTGAATCGAAGAGTGCTCGACAAGCCAAAAAAATAAACTCGAAGAGTACTCGACAAAAGTACTCGACAAAAATTGGCATAACTTAAAACACTTAAATTTTTGAAAAAAAACTTTTTTTAAAAAACATAAATTTTATGCAAAGTACAACTATAAAATTTATCAAATGAGTTTGGTGGGAGTCTAGGGGCAACACCCCCAACAAAGTCAAGGTGGACACCCCTTACAGAAGTTTAGGGCCAACACTCCTCACAGAAGTCTAGGGCCAACACTCCTCACAGAAGTCTAGAGCCAAATCCCCTCACAAGGGTCTAGGGTTAGCATCCCTCACACTTTGTCGCAATACAGGGCGAAATCAAGGGGCAAAGCCCTCCCCACCAAGCCCAAATGAAGACCTTCAAAACCACAAAGACCTTCATGAAAAACACCATTTTCATAATTTTTTAAAAGGAAAAAGAAGATGCTTGTAAAGCCAACCTATAGAATTTTGGAGTGTCTAACCTACATTTTTTTTGTAATTTTGACATGTTAGCGCAATCAATTAACCAAAATAACTCACCAAGATTTTCGAAAGTCTCAATGAATAATTGCAAAAAACCTTTTGAGTACTCAAGGAGCAAAATAATCACAAGTACTCGAGTACTTGTTCAGTACTTGTTGAGTTTGCAAACTATGTTATCCACAAACCTGATCATACTCATGATAGGTTCAATGAAACTCAAGACATAATCCACACAAGCTTACCAATCATCATCTAGGATTAATGACTTCACCTTTTGTGCCCTCTCTGAATTCAACTACTTCCAAATACTTGATCGGTGGCTATAATGACCATAGCACCCAAAGCCTCTTGCACCTTCACAGGTAGTCTCACAACAATTGTGTGTAATGTGAATCAAGTCTCAACAACCTAATGTTGTGTAAAAAATAACTTAATAACACATTAAAATGTAAGTAAATATGACATAAATTAAATATAAAATAGATTAAATTTATCTTCAACAACTCCAAATTTGAGAAAGTCTTGAAAATGTCTTGTGACATATGGTGATTGGTCACAAACATTTGCATATCCTCATCTTCAACGTAGGTAGTTTTCACCCACTCTATTTGGGTTCCAATCACTTGCATCACCAAGTTAAGAGAGAGTATAGTGAATGTTGTCCAAAAAATGTGTGTACCTTTCCTCAATCAAAGCACCTACTACCCTGCAAATTTTCACATTGTCTATAATGACTTGGTCAACATTATTTGCACCTATCTTTATGGACTCAATGAAGATTTTGGAAATGAATTTTGTATCCTTGACTTGCCCCTCACAATCAATTGACTTCAAAAACATAGCCCATTTAGGGTCCACTGCAATAGCATTTAAGGCTGGTTTTTGTAATCTTTCCATCTATCAAAAACAATGGGCACTCTTGTTTTAATCCATCAATCCCTAATTAGTTTTAATGATGTCTCTACAATTCTTTTTCTTTTTCTAATAAGGTGGTGCACACCTTTTCATACCCAAGACCTGTATAACCAGAGGGTGTGTTCCATATTTCAGCCACCACTTCTTGCCAATATGATGATCTCACCAAGTTGAAAAGAAGACCATTGGCATAAATGCAACATGCAATTTTTCCATCTACAATATTTCTTGCTTCATTCTAAAATGCCTTTGAGCCTCTTTTGCAAGAAGAAGGAGAGGGATCTTCTTCTTGGATAGACATTGTCTCCAAGAAAGGATGTTGGGAGGGCATTATTTTAAGAGAATATGTAGGTGGCCTCAAAGATGTTTTCTTTGCAAAAAGATGAGATTTTAATTTTTCTCTCACCCACAATATCAGCTTCTTGTTCTCTAATGAATGCCATAATTTGTTCTTTTCGCAACCACTTCTTATTTGGCCCTTGATATATTTTAATTACATGCCTAGCTTTTACTCAACTATATGAGCTCTTATATTGGATCTTACACTAATTGCAATTCCAAATAAACACCCCATCTCCTGAAAGTATTTCATAGAGGAGATGCTTGATCATATTTAAACTATTTATTTGCCACAAGGCCATTGAACTAGTAGCTATTCTAAATAGATTGTTATTATAAGAAATTACAAAATTCTAAGTTTTAAAAAAATGTAACCCTACAATAAGTGTAAACTAATAAAAGTTAAAAACGTTCAAAACAAACATGAAAAAACATTTTGAAAATTCCTGAAACTTTTTTTTTCAAAAAATAAAAAATAAAAAATTAGAACTTGAAAAAAATTGTTAAAAATATAAAAAAAATCAATAAACAACTTACTTACCTTAGATCAATAGATCTCCTTTGTGCAAACTAGATTCCTCCCCCTAGCACATTGCAATTGTTCTCCTCCAAAAATAAACCAACTATTTAAAATTAAGTTTCAATATTTATCTTTTTAAGTCAGCACTATGGCCACAGGGGTGTCTAGGAGTACCCTAGGTACGGCCCTACCAAGTCAGGTACCTTGTGGGTATCTAGAAGGATTACAATTCCAAATAAAAGCCCCACCTCCTAGAAGTCGGTCAAGCATCGTGACATATTTGCATAGAGATGTTTGATCATTTTTAAATTGTTTATTTGCCACAAGGCCCACTAAACTTGAACTAGTAGCCATTCCAAATAGATTGTTGTGATAAGAATTTACAAAATTTTAAACCAAAAAAATGAGTCCTACAATATGTATAAACTAATAAAAGTAATAAACATTCAAAACAAACACCAAAAACCTTTTGAAAAATCATAAAACTTAAGTTTTTTTTTTTTCAAAAAAAATTAAAAAACTTGATAATACTACAACTTATAAACCTTAGATTGATAAGATGTCCTTTGTGCAAGCTAGATTCCTCCCCCTAGCACTTAGCAATCATTCTCCTACAAAAAAAATACTAACAATCTTCCAAAATGAAAAATTGGCAAAACAATGATTGAGTTTTTGTAGTAGGTTTGTTTTTGTCAAACAACTTTCAATATGGACACATTTTGGGATTTTAGGCATTTTTTAGGTTTTCTTAAATGTTTTAATGTTAAAAAAAATGATTTAAAAATTAGGTTTTGACTTATTTTTGTTTAAATTAGCATTATCGCCACGGGTGCGCTTGGAAGTGGCCCCAAGTACCTTGTGGGTACACCATAGGCATACCCACAAGGTACCAAAGGGGACGGCTCCCATTACAAAATGGGTACTTGGACCAGTCCAGTACAAGGCCAAGACCTGGGGGGGGCATACTCTGAAACTTAGGTCCAATGTTATAAATGCAATCCTAATTTTATATAAACTTTAAAACAATCTTCACACCATGTACTCCTTGACACTTGTCAATCAGCCAAACAGCACTGTTGTAAAATGAAAAGCAGTCTCTGCTATCCTAAGAAGGTGGATAAAAATAATTAACTATGCAATTATTCAAAGTATTTTATATATTTTACAAAGCAATACATGGATTCTATACCGGGTCCATCTGTCACATTACTATATTTTTCTCCAGCTGTTCCAATTATCATACAAGTGGTTCAAAGCTTTTTGATTAGCATGCAAGTCTGTGACCACATTATTCCAACAAATTTGAAGAACAGCCAAGTAAAAGATGGAACATTATGACTTCTATCCACCTGAGACAATTGAAACTGACACAAAACAGACCAATATGGACAAAAGTTAGAGTGTACCAAAAGACAAGAAATAAACCTCATTTATTAACAAATGGTAGGGTACAACACATGATAAATTAGTTACAAGGACAAAAAAAATTGTATCAATAAAGCAGTTACAAGATGTATCACACACAAAGATATTGGCAAACACCTGCAAGAATAACATTTCTCCTGTGTTCGAAATTGTTTAATAGCCATTTCACTCCCTGTAGCTGGTAATCATGGAGGACCCCACCCTTCAGATAGCTTGGTTGTTCCTTCATCCTCACTGAAAAAGGATGCCCACTGTCAACTGCAACCCATTCATTAGCTTTCTGATGTCTTTCAACAAGCTTATCAGCACTTCCCAGTAACTCTTCATTGCAACTATCTTCCCATGTTGCATCACAGTAATCAAGACCCATCCACTTCACAAGGAATTCATACTTCCCATTTTTCTCTGAGCTTAATATATTGGCATTTTCAATCTTGCATGAACTGGCACTGCCGAGTACCTTTTCTCGGCATGCTATAACACGGTCGATTTTCAACCACTCTGGCTTTCGTTCATCAACAAAGATTTGTGCAGAACCACCACTGAGTCTGTAATGCCATATCAAAAATTTGCATCAGTAGCAATATAAAAATTGATAGTTAAATTATCAGAAATAGCACTAAACAAGGGTTACACAGTAAAGGTTACACATTATGAAAAATGAAACCACTGTTTTAAATGAGATCAACAAAAAAGAGAACAATCAAGAAGGTTTCAGTAGGACACAATAAAATAAAGCAAACCTTCACATATATTCTGGACTATTTCCTTATCAATAAGATATTGTCCATTATCAAACTTCAATGACAATTAAAGCGCTACAAGAGTTTCTACATTGGAAAATTCAAAATATTAAACAACTATAAAATTTGAGAGAGAACAAATCACTGGGCCAGGTAATAGAATGGAAGGAAAGAAAGCTTGTATTAAAGTAGGTTTGGCATATGCAGTCTGACATAAAAACCTAAGATTGTGCTGCAAAATCACCTGTGTCAAATATAAAATCATTTGCACATTTTAAATTTGGAAGCATTCCTCATTACTCAATAAAAAGAATTTGGAAAGATATTTCTAACTCTTGTATTTAGTGTAAATAGACTAGAATGAAAA
Organism: Sequoia sempervirens; assembly: GCA_007258455.2. Classification (NCBI taxonomy): domain Eukaryota; kingdom Viridiplantae; phylum Streptophyta; class Pinopsida; order Cupressales; family Cupressaceae; genus Sequoia; species Sequoia sempervirens. The sequence continues at coordinate 8,673 of VDFB02267867.1, forward strand.
AGTCAAACTGGATAGTATTTTTCCCACACACTTGAAGCAAGCATAACTATGAGTCAAAAAGTGCCATGCAGCAAATTTTTAGCTTTGAGATCTCAAAAAGCATTACAAGTTGAACATGCATAAAAAAATAAAGGTTAGAATGCAAATTCAATAGCCTTTTAATCATACAGAAATTATGAGGAAATGTATAATTTGCAATGGATATTAATATGTAAATTAAGATTCTTAGACTGCCTTCAGAGTGCGGAGCAGTCTTGTATATGAGGAAAACAAAGATATAGAATATATAAAAGAGGCCTGAAAATACTTAAAATGTCGCACAATACAGTTGATAATGTATCTAATTAACTGGTATAGACAGTCACAACAAGGACCATTACACACTATTTGACTGAGATTTGTATATTTGATTAAATATCAATCAGATCTTTTAGATAGAGCAAATCCGCTAACTTACAACAAAGTTAAGGGATATAAACCACCATTTTTGTTGCCATGCAGCAGAAAAAAAATCAAGCAACTGCTTAGTGGAATGAAATAGCATGGACCTTAAGAGAGCTGAAAAGGCATTTGGTTGCCAATTACTAGTTGAGTTAAAGTCCTAATATTTCTAGTTTGATAGAGACATAGAGCAGAATGCAGATGGTAATTAGATTGTAAGTTTAAAAGCTGAATTTTGCGTTTCTGCTATATTGTTATAACTTATATTGATTGAAACACAAGCATTTATGGGCAATAACACATAGTCAAGAATGTGAAACTTACGTGCATGCATAGATATACATAACACAGATACATATATAAATACCATATTTGATTCACATACAGTAAAACCTTGAATATAATATAAATGCCTAAAGCATATATAACAATGCATAGATTAGCATATATATGCAATCAAAAATCCAATAAAAAATAGAAATTTCAGAGCCAAAAGCCTTCAAAATATGAGCTAAAAATTAGTAGTATACAGGAGAAGGGCGTTGTTTTAAACCTTGTGGTGGCAGCTACAAAATGATAGCTCCACATACTAAAAAGCACACCTTTTCTCTCTGATAATTGAGAATTGTTACAAAATTTCTTAGTTACATTTGCTATGCCTGTAAATCAGACCATCTTTAGAGTGCAGACCTGTATATAAGGTAAAGAAAATAAAATATCTACCAAACCAGCTGAATATTTAATATATTACAATATATGGTTGATACTGTATCTGGGTAGCTGACTTGGACAACCAAAACAAGACCCGTTATACACTTATTGACTAAGAATTATATATTTATTCGATGTCAGTTAGATCTTTTGGATTGACCAACCCACTTAACTAACAACTGAGCAAAGGAATATAAACTAGTAAATCTGTAACAAGCAGATGAGAGGCAGGGCAAGGTAAAACAAATGTCAAAAGTTAGACATTCAGATGCCTTTTAGTAGTTGAATCATAAAAGCAATTGCAAGTTAATAGACTGCAGATGAAAATTAGGTTCATAAATGTGTAAGTTGTATATAATATTAGACACAACATATGAAAGATACACATTGGATTTCTGCTATATGGTTACAGTACACTTATGTTACCAGGCTCAGCTATTCCACCCTGCATATTCATTGGGTCTGGTTTGGGTCCAGATACAAGGATAGGATGGCTCTAGGTTCGACCAAGGTCCAGCCCAACCACTTTGCCATGCCCCCTTTTTCGGATTTAAAATAATTAATAATTATTTTTTTAAGTTAGGCTGGTCACTTTTATTTTTGGGGCAACTTAAATAATCTTATTTTAATAAATTAAAAAAGTGTTTTTTTCACACTTAAATATAAAAAATATTTTTAATACTTGGAGTGAAAATCAACTTAAAATAAAATAAATGAAAGGCCCGAAAAGACAACTATAAAAGAAGTACTTTTCCTCATTTCACAATCATTCAAATTATCCTTCGCATCCAATTTTCAGATTTGTGCAATTTATTCAATCTAGGGCATCCAAGGACAAAAACCCTTGGCTTGTTTGGGGTTTGAGAGGACAAAAACACTATTGAATTTCACATTTGGGATCAGTTAGAAAAACCCTTGTCTCCAATCTTGGGTTATTCCATCTGGGAATCACGACTGTGCTGATTTGGATTTTTGCTACAATGCCACTATAGTGTTTTTGGCAAGCAAAAATCATTATTTCATCATTGACACATATTTGATGGCTTATATATTGATTTCCAGATTTTTCACGAAATTTTTAGCATCCTAAAAGGCTGAATCTGAGTTGTTTGGCACTATTTTTGGAGGTAGCCAAGCTGCAGAAAACATCAGAGTTATTTTTCAAGGGCGGTGAACAATTTTTGAGATATTAATTGCTGATTTGGGAGATGCCAGCTGTGAGGACAGTCCATCCATGCTTATTTGGTACTTAAAAGGTCTGATCTACATTACATCAGCAACAGGGAGAGTTAAAAATAGTTTATTTGTGTTGAAGTTTTTAGTCATTGATGTCAAACCAGTTCAGATTGATGGAGGATTACTCAAAGTAATATTGAGTTTTATTGCTGCTGATTATTCATCAGATTTCAACTTGACCTGCTTGACCTGCTTGCTTAGCTGCTTGACCAGGTTGCCTACCTGTTTGAGCTACTTGAGTGTTTACTTCAGCTGGTTGGTTGTCTCCTTCAGCTATTTGCTTTCTTTCTTGTCAGCTCTTATGCCATGTGGAGCCTCTTACTTCCAAGTCAGCACAGTGTCAACTGTTGAAAAGTACAAGCCCAATCCTTTTTGATGTGGCTCGATTTCTTTTAAAGATGGCATTTATATGTGGCTCGATTTCTTTTAAGGATGACATTTTCTTTCACAACCATTAAAATCCTTGAAGACAGCTAAATTTGGCGATTCTATTTATTGCTGTCTGCTATGCCTAAGATGGCTTATATTTTTTAATTAAATTATCTCCTGACGGCTCTTTCAGATTTTTGGAGAGAATGATAAAATTCTGTGTGGGGCGTATCTATATTTGTACCGTTCAATTTATTTTTTGTCTATGATATTAATCAAGGCGGCTTCTGATGATTTTATTGGCGCGGGTCTTCATGTTCAAATGTTCTATATCGAATTTGCATATCGTGTGAGTGGAGCGGCTATTTCTGGAGGCGGCTTGATTTCTTTATTATTTCCTATATGATGGCTTTAGATGTGGTTGCCTTATTTGGAATGAGACTCAGAAGAAAACAGTTTCATTATCTTCGGCGAAAGTTTCACTTTATGGCATCGGTTATGTTCCTGACGACTTCAGAAAGACATTAAAGTTTTTCCTATAATTTTTATCGGGCAGTTTATTTTATGACAGTCTGAGTTTGTCTGAATTTGTGAAAGGCAGTTAATGAAAACTGAGGATGCCGTGTGTTGTTTTTGAGGAAGTCGTTTTTATTTCTTGGCGGCTAAATTTAAATCGATCAGGATTTCAGCATTTGTAGATGCAGTGAAACGGCTTCAGGGTGGCTTCAGAAAATTACAACCGAAATATTCCTATAGTTTGTGTGCTGAAAATTTCGAGCTGTCCTGTCAAAAAATGTTTTTGGAGTGTATTGAAAGGCTTTGTGGCGTTGATTTTCAATAGATATTGTTTGCAGCAACTACTTGGAGGGGGATATAATTCCCAAACTGTTACGATTTGAGTGAGTGTGTCTGTAGATCTTCATGATAGTATTGTTGAGCTTCTAGAGATATGAATGGTGTTTAAAAATGAGTGAATTGCTTTCAGAAATGAAACATTATAAAGGATTATTCTTGAGAGTTTTTTTTTAGAATTAGGAAGAGGAGAATGGGCGGCTAAAAGGGGTGTGGTTTTCTGAAACTAATATAGTCTTCATATTTCAGCAGGGTGCTAGTAGTGAAAGAGAGAATACCAGAATATGAAATGATGTATGAGGGAAGGGAAGTTTAAAGTAGTGACTATGCTCTAATATTGAGTACGTTCGTGGCATCATCAGTACCCAGTTGTGAAGGAGATTTTCTGGTTAAAATCAGACCTGTGAAGTTGGAGTTTGTTGCTCAGTAAGACAGTTTCTGCTTTTTCTGAGTTTGGACAGTATATATGTAAGTTTGAGCCTCACCATACAAGTGGAGGCATTGTTTAAAATCTGTATTGCAGCATTATCGTTTTTCGAAGTCTGAAGTTGGTGCTTCAATTGGTTTGAGGTCGGTGCCTCTACAAATCGAAGTTGGTGCTTCGTGAGAGTTGGTGCTCACCTATGTAACAGGATTGGTGCCCTCTAAAGAAATAAAAGCAATATTTTTCCGTGGTTTTTTACCCGAAAGGGTTTTCCACGTAATCCTAGTGTTCGTCTTTTTATGGTGTTTTTCTGATGCTCTTTATGAACTGATTTCTGATTTATATGGTTATCTGGTTTAAAGTTTTTTTAAAAAGGTCTCAAATACTGATTCACCCCCCATCCCCCTCCCCTCTCAGTATTTGTTGAGCGATCTTCAATTTGGTCATTGTTGTTAGTGTTTGTAGCTTAGGGAGATATTTTCTCCTAAGTTAATATAATAAATAATTGTTAAGGCAAGTCGGCCTTATTATAATTAATATTTTATTTTCTTTAAGTGGCCGACCAAGTGAAGAGTCTCCTTGCATTGTATATATAGAAGGAGATGTTCATCCATTTGATTATCAATTAAGTTATTGTCATTTTCACATTCTTTCAAGAAGGAGCAGCAGACCATCTTGTAGCAGCAAATCGACTTCAAGAAGAAACATATTTATCTTTGCATCAAAGTATAGGTGCTATTAATTCATTGTATCAATTCGCCCTTGAGAAGGGTCTGATTGTAAAGCAGATTTCTACTCTTATTCATTAAATATAAGAGATATATTTTTGCTGGGTTTTTCTCCCTCGAGTAGGAGGGTTTTCCCAGGGTAAAAGTGTTGTGTTTATTGTTCATGTGTTGTTGTATTTCTGCTTATTGCAAATCTGATCCTAAAACTAACAATTGCAAGCTCCTACCCACAGTGATACAGCTCTTAACCTATTGGGATCAGCCAACCATACCACTCCAATAAGGTGTGAGTTTTTGCAATTTCAGATCAAACTTTGGTTTGAGAGCAATTTCTAGCTTTGTAATCATTACAAAAATCAATAAAATCAATCTTTGAGGGTTTCCAAATGTATCTGAGCATTTGAAGTGGCCTGGGGTTTGTACCAGCCACTAAATTTATCAAAATTTGGTTCAAATTTGGCTTATGAAGTGTTTGAGGGTTTCATCAAATATTTGCTATCATTATTTGCAATTTTTAGTTTGCTTTTTAAGTTTGTTTCTTGTTTCAAAAAAATCAGAAAATACAAAAATAATATAAAACCACGAAAAACTAAAAAGGGAACATTACAGTGGTATCAGAGCTTAGACCCTGCCAACCTGCAGGTTAAGCTAATAGTGGATGTGTTCTAATCAAAAAAACTTTAAGTTTACAAAGAAGATAGAGATGGAAGGATATCCAGATGCCCAACTCAATACCTTAATTCAAAGACAGCAGCAAATGAACCAACCATTAAATTTATCAAAATTTGGTTCAAATTTGGCTTATGAAGTGTTTTGAGGGTTTCATCAAATATTTGCTATCATTATTTGCAATTTTTAGTTTGCTTTTTGAGTTTGTTTCTTGTTTCAAAAAAATCAGAAAATACAAAAATAATATAAAACCACAAAAAACTAAAAAGGGAACATTACAGTGGTATCAAAGCTTAGACCCTGCCGACCTGCAGGTTAAGCTAATAGTGGATGCATTCTAATCAAAAAAACTTTAAGTCTACCAAGAAAATAGAGATGGAAGGATATCCAGATGCCCAACTCAATGCCTTATTTCAAAGACAGCAGCAAATGAACCAGCCATTAAATTTATCAATATTTGGTTCAAATTTGGCTTATGAAGTGTTTGGGGGTTTCATCAAATATTTGCTATCATTATTTGCAATTTTTAGTTTGCTTTTTGAGTTTGTTCCTTGTTTCAAAAAAATCAGATAATATAAAAAAACCACAAAAAACTAAAAAGGGAACATTACAGTGGTATCAGAGCTTAGACCCTGCCAACCTGCGGGTTAAGCTAATAGTGGATGCATTCTAATCAAAAAACCTTCAAGTCTACAAAGAAGATAGAGATGGAAGGATATCCAGATGCCCAACTCAATGCCTTAATTCAAAGACAGCAGCAAATGAACCAACTATTAACACAAATGTTGCAAACAACAAAAAAACATGAATGCTACCATACAAATACAGACACATACAGGTAAGGGGAGTGCTTCAATAAACATGAACAGCAACAAACACAGAACCATAATTGGTTCTACAACTAGACCCTTCCAAACCACATTCCTATGAAAGGGAGAAGAACCAACAAGGCCAATACTAAAAGAGGTCAATAAAGAAACAATGAAGAATGAAAAAAGATCCAAATTGAGAAAAAAGGCTAAGGAAGAAATCAGGAAGCAAGAAGCATACAAGGGACTCAACATACAAATTGAAGGTAAAGACTCTTTGATAGTGGATATTTTATTGACTTCTAATGATTGCATGTGTCAACAAAATAGTGAGGAAGTCAAGGAACGAAAGGCATCACTTGTTGGATGTGACAAGCTCAAGATGGAGGAACATGCGCCAAATTATGAACTATCCTTCAAACTTCCAAATGGTGAGCCATTCATTGATTTTCAGCTAAGTCAACGGTTCGGGTTTGGGTTCGGGTTCGGGTTCAGGTTCGGGTTCGAGGGTTCGGTCAAAAAAAAATTGGGGTTGGGTTTGTTGGTACAAAATTTTATATATATATATATATAAAATTGGGGTTGGGTTTGTTGGTACAAAATTATATATATATATTTAATGTACAATATTTTTATATTATATTTATATTATAACACTATATTGATTCTATTAATATTATATTATATATGAACTTTATTAATTATTATTTATTAATATTAACTTTCTTTTATAATTTTATTATTCTATTAATTATTATAATTAATAATATAATTTTTATTTTTTTGATACGTAAAGTTTATATATTTTATTAAAATATTAGAAATAGATATATAGATCGTCTGCAACGCAGGGAATAACCACCGAGCCACCAGAAAATACTAAAACCCCTACCAACCCAGGAAATGCTCAAAAACCAGAGCAAAATTGGCAGCCACCCTGCCCATTACAAAAACCAGAGCTAGAACATCAACCATAAAGCAAGAAAAATTCAAACACAAAGGCCGAACCTCAAAGGAACCCATTTAAATTTGCAAACGTGGAGAAATCTTCTACCCATTCCAAGCCCTCCTCCACCACCAACCCTAGCTTACGTTTCAAGAACTCAACAGCCATTGCCAAGATCATCCGATGCCGCATAAGCTCGGCCCCCTTCAAATCTAAGAGAAAGGGGTAGACCTTCATGGCTTCGTCTGTCTTCCACAGGAGCTCCAAATCAAAGGGACGCGGAACCCCTTTGCCCACGAAGGCCACTTTCAAGGTCTCCTCCAAGCCACCCAAGAAATCACCACGAAATAAATTCACCAACATCCGCCTTGGACACTCCAACGTATAAAGTAGCAGCCAAGAACCGTGAGGATATGTATGCATTATCCCTTGCATACTCCTTTTTGACCAAGTGACCCTTCCCTAATACCATTTTAACCGCTACCAAGACCAGGGGGTCACCATCGAGCAAAATCCGTTTAAGCCTTTGATCTGTGATTTCCTTGAACACTGCTTGCCTCTCTGTCGCCACCAAAGAAATAGGAGTATCCACACTGAAACATTCCAGCCCCTCCACAGAGACTGAAATAATGAATTTGGAAAGGCTCGGCTTCGCCATTATCGCCACCCTGGCCGAAAAACCACCTACAAAGAAACAACCAACAGAAAACAGATTTCGAAAAACACACAATTGAACTGCCACCACCCACCAAAATTAATAAAGCTCGCGATCGACAAGCCAAATCCAAGACACACGAGCGAGGAATAATAGCGATGCAAGGCAATCTATCCTTGCATGAGATTTTCGTCCTCCAAAAATAGGCTTTAATCAAGACATCACTTTGTAATGAAGACCGGCTACCACCAAGCCGATATGCATGATTGACCGTAGACACCGTACCCTACGTGCCTCACCATTTGGCAAGGCCAACGCTTCTCACTAAAATAGCGGCCACTCCCATGAAGCTCCCTTTATTGAGTTGACTCAAACCCCTTAGAAACCCCTCTGCCAACGATCACTAGACAAATATACCTTATGCAGCCACAAGAAAGAAGGAAGGAGTGAAGTGTCCATACCACGTGCCTGTCTTCCTTCACACCCCCGTCAACAACCCCTGTGTCCTCTCACTCCGCCACCATGTCATCCACCTAACCACCCAGCCGTGCGAATGGGTGAAGGAGAGAAGGGGGGGACAGGGGGGCCACCCAAACGCCCACAATAATATAATATATTATTAATATTGTATAACATTTATATATTACTTTGAAATAATTAAATATTAATAATATATTATTAAATATATAAACATTATATTACAATATTAATAAATTAATAATATTAATATTATATATGAACTTTATTATTTATTAATATTAACTTTCTATTATAATTTTATTATAATATTATATATATTAACTTTCTATTATAATACTATATATTAACTTTCTATTATAATTTTATTATAATACTATATATTAATACTATATAATATTATAATAGCATAATAAAATTATAATAGAAAGTTAATATTAATAAATAATAAAGTTCATATATAATATAATATTAATAAAATTAATATATAATGTTATAATATAATAATAAAATTATAAAAAATAATATTAATATATATAATTAATTTTAAAAATTAATAACATACAACCCGCATGGGTAGCAGAGTTGGTTTGAGTCTTGGGTTTGCTCCCCAAGGTCTTGGATTGACTCTGAGGCCCGAACTTTGTCCGATGCATCCAGCTCGGCGGGCGGTTTGGTGCATCCCCAGGGATTAGTCTCGCCTTAGCTCGCCCTGTTCCAAGAGTGCACCTTTGAGTTGATCTCGAGATAGACCACTCAGGGACGTTGGGCTAAGACATGAGGACACCCTAGGTTATCAAAAGAAAATAGCAGTGTTACCCCAAGTTTCTAGGATGAGGACGGTGGGACGAGTCCCCAAGTTTTCGGCTTTTCAAGCCAAATTTGGGGACGACGGGGGGGCGTCTATATAAAATATAGAAAAATTTATAATATATAGGGAAACTTTAAATATTCATATGAAAACATGGATAAAGCACGCATATATACATTATAGAAACTTAGCATATAACATTTGTGTTAAGAATTCAATGTCAATACTCAATATGCATTCAGAATTCAGAATTCATTGTGAATATGCATGTGGTATTAAACATAGTACACTGTTGTCATCCCCTAACCGTCCCCTGTCCCCAGGACGTTTCTAAAACGGGGACGAGGGGATTTAGACCCGGGGGCGCGTCCCCGAGTAACACTGGAAAATAATAATAACATACATAAATAATAAAGTGACGAAGACCATCAGTTTATTGGAAGGAATGAATGCGGTGATGAGCAATCTATTATCTACATAATATGATGTTAGCCAGTCGCGCACTTCTATTTTTCTGCTCACAACCTCACAAAGGTATCATCACATGGAATTGCATGGTTGCAGAATATGCACAAAATGGATACGTTGAAAAGGCTTTAGAAACAATGGCACAAATGCAAATTGGCTGGTGTAAAATTGATTTCAATGACCTTTACCATCTAACGCCTTTGTTTCGTTCCGATACAGAATCAGATGAAGGAAACCTTGACTTCTTCATTGATTACAGGCGAGAGAAAAAAAAATTAAAAACTGGTAACGTAGATTTTCAGACCCTGTTTGGACTCAAGTTGGAACAGACCCATATCCCCTGTTGCAAAGCCACAAACTGGTAACGTAGATTTTCATAGTAGCATTGTGAATGGACATGCATTTAAAGAAAATATTTTGAGACGCAAGGATGATAGTGTTAGGGAATCTCCCAATTTCTATTTTAGCAAAGGAGGGTGAGTTCCTTGTTGGCAACCTAAGGTATGAAAATGATGATCATATTTCAGATTTGTTGCTTCCCTCTAAGTCACTACAAAATTCTTGGCATCATGGAAAGCATGCTAAAGAGGGTGATAGAATAAGGGATACAACTTGTAGTATAGGGCATGTGGACTCTTTGATTCAAGTTAATGATTCTTGTTGCATATGGGATCCACATGAACTTTTGATGGTCAAAGTAGATAGAGGCATCGATAGGAAATTTATAAGGAATCATATAGGATTTCTTGTGCATCCTAACCACATTGTGAACGATCAACATTCATAGTTCATAGATCACTCCTAGGAGCTCAGTACCACACTTGAAGAAAAAATCATGGATTATGGAAAAATGGAGATAGTCACCAAAGGATGACTGATGTGCAAAGATGGTAAGCAAATTAGATATCAATTGAATTTTCATGATTTTATGACTAAGCATGGTATCGTGTTGTTGGAATCAAGCTACATACAAGGTTGCCCCTTTTGAATGAGATACTACAAAATGGCTTCACTATTCCTTGCATCGTAAAAGCACAACAACTTTTCAGCACTTGGAGTGGACAAAAGTTATGCAATGATTCCTATATCATGGGTCTAGGTGAGATGTCTTATTATGATGGTAATTGGTCCACTTTGGATCAGCTTTGCATGGTCTTTGATTTTGCACTTCCAAGATTGCCATTGGGTAAAGGGTGCCATCAAGGGTTAGAGAGGAATTGTGTTGGATATATCCTTCGTTTTGAGAGTTATGGGCTCCACCTAAGTTACCGGTTCGGGTACAAGTGCAGATATGGGTATAGGTACGACAGTACAGAAAAGAATTTCCCTTGGGTATGGGTATAGGAATATATATGTGTGTGTGTATCATGTATGTATGTAGCACAAAATTTAAAATTAAATAATATAAAACAATGATATTCATAATTGCAAATAAAAAAATTATGTAAATACCTCATAGTTTGCAAAAATGAAAATAATCATACATTCATAATTCAATGATTTGTCAAATGTCAATACATAATGAAAATTACAATCAATATTTAATAATCTTCATATTGCTCTTCATCAAAAGCATCGAAGTCTAAGCTTTCTAACATTTGGTTCAATTGGTTCAATTTCACTTGAACCACGAGTTACAATGCCACTTCCACTAGCCATGTATTGTACAAGCTGCCTCATCTAAAGATATTTTTTGGCAAGTTGTGCAACAATAACATCTAAGTCAATACACTCAAGAGTTAGGTCCCAATTCCTCATCATCCCCTCATTGTAATCAAGTTTCTTTTGTGACAAGAGATCCTAATAACTAGAGGGGGTTTGAGAGTGGAGACCCCAATGGGGTTGAGGTGCAGCACCCCTCATTATGTACGTGTGACATTTTCACAACCTTTCAAACAACACAAACCTTCATGACACATGCCATTTTCACAATTTTGTCACTTAAGGGCGAAATTATGTACAAAAACATTTTTTTGTTTATAAAAATGTATTAAAATACCTTTTTTTTTGCTTTTTTGGGGGGGAACACTTGGGCCCTCTTGGGTTCACCTAAATTCGGCCCAAGTTCGACCAAGGTTCCTCCTAGGAACCCGAGGTGCCCGGGAGGGACCTTGAGGCGAACCAACAAAGAACCAAGACCCGAACCATACCCACAAAAGTAGGGGGGGCAAAAGTGAAGAACCCAGTAACCTAGGGCTCCACCAAAAGATCTCGTGAAGAAGTTTGCATGACTATCAAAGTAGCGTAGTATAAGCACGTTGGCTAAGTCCAAATTTGAAAATTTGAGCAAAGGATCACCAACAAGGCATGAGGCAAATAAATGGTGGTAGGATGCTACTGTCAAGTGAGAAAGGAAACATACATAGGACTGCTATGAACCAAATTGTCATCATTAATGCTGCTGGCATCACAATTATCAGCCACCACATTATTTCATTTCTACCAATACAGGTGGATATGCAATCATTTCCAATCATGGGAAGAAGTGTTTTTCAGTTTGTGACTGCTAACAAAATTTTCAGTCCTTATAGGGATGTTTTCAACCTCTACATTGCTCACATTTTCTATTTTTGCAAAGGAGTTTCAGTGTTGCACCTAAATGAATTTTGTAAGCATGCAAGAATTGTTAGACAGAAAACTACTCCATATACTCCTCAAGAAAATGGAGTGGCAAAAAGGATGAATCGGACAATTATGGAAAGAGCCAGAAGTATGCTAAGTAGTTCACGACTTGACAAATGCATTTGGGCAGAAGCTATAAGTATTGCTTGTTACTTGTTGAATAGATCTCCTTGTAAGGCTCTTGAAACAACACCTTATGAAATGTGGACCAGTATAAAACCTTTTGTTTCACATTTAAGGGTATTTGGCTGTGAGGTTTATGTTCATGTGCCTAAAGAAAAATGAACTAAGTTGGATCCAAAAGCTGAAAAGTGCATTTTCATTGGATACGGTGATAATGTAAAAGGTTACAAGTTATGGAATCCTCTAACCAAGAAAAATATCTTTTCTAGAGATGTGTTTTTCAAGGAACTTAGTGTTATTTCTAATCCTAAACAACCAAAGGAAAAAGATAAGGAAAAGAAAGTGCATTTTGAAATTAAGCAAGAACTTGCACCTCAAGAAGAATAGAGAGATGGACTTGAGGATGAGGAGGAAAAAGATGAGGATTCAAATGAAGTTACTGAACAACCAAAGACATGAGGAAGAAAATCAAGAAGAGGTTGAGCACGATCAAGAGCAGCAAGAGCCCCATACTCCTGTTCTCGAAAGATCCACAAGACAACGCAATCTAATCGACAAGTATAGCCCACTAGATTTCCGTTGTATATTTGTTTTATTGAGTACTAACGATGAGCCTAGATCCTATAGGGAAGCCATTCTTGCATATGATAATGAGTCTTGGCGACTAGCCATGTAAGAGGACATGATGGCTTTAGACTCTTGTGATACCTAGGATCTTGTTCATTTGCCCCAAAAGAAGGAAAGCCATTGGTTGTAAGTGGGTCTATAAAAAGAAATTTGGAACAGACGATTCATTAGAAAAGTACAAAGCTAGACTAGTAGCTAAGGGCTACTCTCAAAGAGAGGGAGTTGATTTTGGTGAATATTTCTCTCCTGTTACTAAATTATCTTCTATTAGATTTCTTTTATCCATAGTTGTTGCTTATGATTTTGAAATTGAACAAATGGATGTTAAGACTATTTTTTTGCATGGAGATCTGGTAGAGGAGATTTATATGCAACAACCAAAAGGATTTGAGGTAAAAGGGAAAGAACACTTGGTTTGCATGTTGAAACGATCTCTTTATGGTTTAAAACAATCACCCCGAATGTGGGAACAAAAATTTTACTCTTTTGTGTTAAAATTGTGCTTTGATAGAAGCGAAGAGGATCATTGTGTTTACATTAGATGTATTGATGATCAATTACTAATTGTTGCCTTGTATGTAGATCATATGTTGCTTTTCAGTAACACAAAAGGTATGATTAGTGAGCTGAAAGCTCAACTTTCAGGTGTATTTGAGATGAAGGATTTGGGGGCAACGGGATAAATATTGGGAATGGAAATCAGAAGAGATCGAGGTAACAGAAAACTTTGGTTGTCACAAAGTATGTGAGCAGTATTATTGGGAATGGAAATCAGAAGAGATCTAGGTAACAAAAAACTTTGGTTATCACAAAGCTAGACTGATAGCTAAGGGCTATTCTCAAAGAGAGGGAGTTGATTTTGGTGAATATTTCTCTCCTGTTACTAAATTATCTTCTATTAGATTTCTTTTATCCATAGTTGTTGCTTATGGATGTTAAGACTTTTTTTTGCATGGAGATTTGCTAGAGGAGATTTATATGCAACAACCAAAAGGATTTGAGGTAAAAGGGAAAGAACACTTGGTTTGCATGTTGAAACAATTTCTTTATGGTTTAAAACAATCACCCCGAATGTGGTACCAAAAATTTGACTCTTTTGTTGATGAAGTGATAAGTGGTTCGTCAAATGTTGATGAAAACAATGCGAACCAATGATGAACCGAGGGTATGCAAACCAGCTGATTACGTTGGAAATTTTAGATATGTGTCCTAAATCTGAAGATGATTTTGAGGATATGTCTAATGTGCCATATGCTAGTGTTGTAGGAAGTTTGATGTATGCAATGGTTTGCACCAGACCAAATATTGCCCAAGTAGTGGGAGTTTTGAACAAGTTTATGTCAAACCCTGGTAGAGAGCATTGGAATTATGCAAAGAAGGTGTTAAGCTATTTGTGTTGTATGTCTGATTATTGTTTGGTTTATTCTGGTACTAACAATGTGAATAAGACATTGGACATACAAGGTTTTGGTGATGCAGATTGCGCAGGTGACTTTGAGGTCCGCTAGTGGGTATGTGTTTACTTGTTTGGAGGAGCTATAAGTTAGATGAGTAAGAGGCAGCTTATGATTGCTTTATCCACTACTGAAGCAAATTATATGGCTGCTACCCATGTTTCTAGGAGGCAATATGGTTACAAAGGTTGTGTATAGGTATTGGTTTCAATTGCAAGAAAATTCAGATTGGTTGTGATAGCCAAGTACCATTCATTTAGCCAAGAATACTATGTATCATGCTCGGACTAAGCATGTGGAAGTTCAATACCATTTTGTTCGAGAAATGATTGCTAATGGACAAATTGAGCTGAAGAAAACATACACTCAAGTGAATGTTGCAGATTATCTTACAAACCTGTGAGCACAAATAAGTTCATTTGGTGCAGGGAAGCCACAAGCCTTGTTTCTTGTACCTAGTTGATTCCATGATGGTGTCATTCCCTAGCTCTTGCAAGTTATTCGACAAGTGTGAGAATGTTGGAAATCAAGGTGTCTCAACCTTGGCAATTTACTAGGTTACTTATTATTCTTATTTTATAATTTCCCACGGATATTATCATTTATGTTATTAAATAATTATGCTCCATCAAATGGGGCGTGAGATTTTGAGTTGGCACTTTTGCCATGTGTCGGTGCCTTGAAAAATAAGTTATTAGTTGTCAAAAGATGCCCACTTATCGGTCTAACTTGGAAAGCCTATTTTTAAGGATGTTGTAACGGATTCTTTGACAAGTATAAGGGCTAAAAGTAGGGGATATCATTTTGGACGTGAGAATAAGTTTTGACACGTGTAAGAGAATCTTTGCATAAGTTATTTATGGTCTATGACACATGTAAGAGCATCACCTATTTTCTAGGGATTTTTATGACAACTTGTAAGAGGGTATCAAGTCATGTAAGAGACAATGTTTTGTATGTAAGGGTCGTATGGATTTTTACCATGGTATTTCTTCACCTTGTTCTGACTCACGGTAATGTTTTATGGTGGTATTTTGAGCCCCCATGAGTCTATATATTGAGGGGTTGAGATAGAGACATGATGAGAGGTTTTACAGGTACTCAGATGTTGTTGGATTGAAGAATGAAGAGGAGTTAGAGTGGATGTATTGCAATCACATATTCTAATAATACAAGCTATCCATCTCTTCTTTTGCAAAGTTTTTTCCCAAAGGGGTTTCTCCACGTTAAACACTGTGTTTGGTGTTTAGTTTTCTATTCTATTATTTCATTGTTATTGCTGATTTAAAACTCCATATGGTAAACACTGTTAGATCTGATTTACAGTTGATTTAAACTTCTATTATTGTTGTTCACCTTCTGTATTCTAACATTAACACCCACAATTGTGTCCATACTTGAACATCTGTATAGAGTAATAAATGCTTATCAAATAATGGATATGAAGAAAGGTTTGATGTATGCTCTTGATGATATTGCAGATTTTAAAAGGAAGGTTGGCTGTAGGTCCCTTCCTGATATTTTGGTCATTATTTTGTAATTGATCTACAGTTGCAGAACATCACAAGATTTGATAAGTATTACCTTGTTTTGAAAGGAAAATTTTAGCTGCCAATTGTTTAGCCTAGTTTGCTTATATTAGTGATTGATAATGACATTTCTTTTGACCTCAAATGGCTGTTTGTCAGTGACATTAATTGCATTTTATGTTTGTTTGGCTCTTTAAGCTACTGTTGAATGAATTTCATTTACTCAATGATTCATCTCTTGTATTGATAAATCTCTACCACAGCAAAGTAAATCTGTAGTTGTAAATTTTCAGGCACTGCTCTGGTTAAAGTAATGGTTCTAATGAATAAATTAATCTTTTCTACAAAAAATCTTTAAATCAATTTTTGACATCACACTTCACGATCAACATTTATATAATTCTAGTAAACTAAATTTTCATCAGATTTAGCCAAGCCTTCTCAAGTACTATTTGAGTCATCAACAAAAATAATCCCTAATTGTGCTGAATCAGCCAAAGTTACCACTTTTGACTGAGTTATTCCCAGTTTGAAATGTTTTCCCATCAAGTGGTCAATGTCTTGCAAGTACAGTACACTTCTTGCAAAGATGGTTGCATAATGTCACAATTTGAATTAAAATATAACAGCTTCTAAATAATATCAAACGAGTTCTAACTCATTCAACTATGGCATTAAATAGACAGTATCTAGGGATTGAGATATAAGATATAGGTATTATTCAGCTAGATGTATTTTAATTTTGATATTATAATAATACCTTAGGTTAAGGCTTGCACTATATTGTTTTTGGCATTATTATGGTAAATTCGAGTTATATTAAATTTGTTAATGTTATAGCAGCTTTGGTAGCTCCTTCCAGCTCAGCTCCTTCGTGAAAATAAATTTGAATGATAGCCGTCGGCTATTCAAATTATATTCATTGTTATTATTATTGTTCATCCTCACCTTGTATAGCCGACATGAGAAGTCATTTAATGTGTTGTTATGATTTGAGGCCGACCTCTTGTGAAGAGGCATGCATTTATCTGGGCCGACATAAAAGTTTTTCTTTGATATTTATCTTTCATTAAGAGATGCTTAATTAAGGCCGACCTTTGTAAAAGGATATTTGAAATATATTGAGGCCGACATGTAAGGATTTGGTTCATATACCTATACACAGCTTGTTCATCGAATAGACATATATATTTTTGATAGCTCTCTCCCAATTCGATAGTAGTCAAGTGCGAATACATCTGAGAAGCTCGTCATTGTCAAGTGCATATATAACAAGAGAAGCTCATCATTATCAGGGGCGAATATAACAGAGAAGGGCGACCTTATCAAATGCGAATTACATCAAGTGCAACCAGATTATTAGATCTGTGTTAGCCGCGATCACTTCATGGTGCGGACTATGCAAAGGAACATTGAGAATTCATCTGAAATCCGAGTGTGCATTCACTAGTTCTGTGATCTCATACAAGTGCAAACAAGTTCCAGATTTAATTGCGAATTTACCAGTTCGGTTCTGTCATGTACTGTCAAAGTCTGAGAATTGAAGATCACAGTGCTAAGCAAACATTATCAGATCTGCATTCTATTCTATCAGGTGTGATCTAGAGCTTGACATCTATTATTGGTCTTGTGTTAGACCTTATTGTATTTTGTAAATCTACTACTGTTGCATCAAATATAAAGAGAGATCTTTGTTGCTGGGTTTTTCTACCTCAAGAGGAGGGTTTTCCCAGGATATATACTGTGTTATCTTGCCTGATTTTTTATTTAATTTTCTGTACATTAATCTGATCACCTAAATTCAACAAAATTGAAAGAGATGAAATCTCTTTATAGAGAATTTACAAAGTTTTTAAAAATAAAGAATATCGAATGTTTCTAAAAAGAACTAGAGCAAACTACATAAACAATCTTATCTAATATATTACAGTATTGACCATTAAATAATCTAACTAAATATTAATTTAATACCCTCCCTTAATCGTCAATCTATCAACTACACCAAGATGCCCCTTGAATTTTACAAACTTATCCGAGCTCAGAGACTTGGTGAGAATATCTGCAGTCTGATCCTCAGTTGGAACATACTGCAGTACCACTGATCCATCTTCGACAAGCTGGCAGATGAAATGACAATGAAGTTCAACATGCTTGGTCCTTTCATGGAAGACTGGATTTTTGGCAAGTTTCAGCACCCCTCGATTGTCATAGTACAAGGGGGAAGGGCCTACTTGAGACTTTCGCATATCAAAAAGCATCCTTTGAAACCAAACTACCTCACAAGCTGCTTTTAACAATTCCCCGATATTCAGCTTCAGTCGAGGAAAGAGCCACTGCTTGTTGCTTCTTGTTGGTCCATGTAGCTGCACCTATACCCAAACTGAAAACATACCCAGGAGTAGACTTTTTGTCATCAACAAAACCTGCCCAATCTGAGTCTATAAAGCCTATCAGCTTAGGATCCTTACATCGGGCATACAAAAAGTCAAAAGTGCCTTTCACATATCTCAGCACACGCTTCATTGCAACCCAATGTTCAAATTTAGGGGCTGTCATGAAGCGAGAGATGTAGCTCACAGCAAAACTGAGATCAAGTCTAGTAGCAGTGAGATAAATGAGGCTGCCTACTAGTTGCATGAATGTTGATTCATTTTGCACAGGTGATTCTGATTTTGCTTATAGTTTTAGCCCTTTCTCCATAGGTGTAGATGCAGGTTTGCAATCATTCATCCTGAACTTATCAAGCAGACTGCAAGCATACTTGGACTAAGAGATAAAGATGCTACCAGCTGTCTGCCAAACCTCAACACCGAAACAATAATGAAGAAGTCCCAAATCTGTCATGTCAAATGATTGACTGAGATTATGTTTTATCTCCTCAATCAGATGTTTTGAGCTGCCAATAATGATCAGGTCATCAACATAGACAACAAGCAAAAGAATATCATCACCAGACTATTTGACATACAAATTAGAATCAGAAGGAATTCTCTAAAAACCATGATCAACGACGTACTTATCAATTTTCATGTACCATGCTTGTGGAGCATGTTTAAGACCATAGAGTGCTTTCACTAGTCTGCATAGCTGATGTTCTTTACCAAGAACCTTGAAACCAGGAGGTTGCGTCATATAGACTTCCTATAGATCACCATTGAGAAATGCACTCTTATGTCCATTTGATGGACTTTCCATCCAAATTGGGCTGCAATAGCTAGGACAAGTCAAATA
>VDFB02267868.1:0-19487 GCA_007258455.2 Sequoia sempervirens
GCTTTTGCTTTCTTGTCCAACTACATGGGCATTTTGTTGGATAAAGAGTTGGTGAAGATACTAGCAATACGTTACTTTCAGTCTTTCATTTACTATCTTTCTTTGTTGGATTTGGCACTAGAGGATTATAATTTTGAATTTGGGTTAGCGCTTGTTGGTGGAATCTTTCCCAAAGTTGAAATGGCTGCTCTTGCCCTCGTTGTTATGAGGGGTGGTCTGGTCTGTGATACAACAAATGAATCATTGCAAAGTTTGGAGTTTTGGAGGAAGGATTCGAGTGATGCCCTTTTCATCTCTGCTCTTACTTTGTTCAATTCAATTCACCTCCTTCTCAAACACCCGGTTCAGTGCCTGTAATGTCCCCTTTCGGACGGGAATACTTAAACCCGAATCTTACATTCAAGGTATTCCTCAAAGAGACATTAGAACGTTAGAAATCAATAAGTTTGGTGATAAAATCTAATTAAACTAGAGGTGATATGAATATTTCATTCTCGTCAAAGAATTATTCATTTCCTCTTATCACTTCTATGAATGATTCTACCTATATTATATTTCATAAATACACTAAGGTAGATATTAGATATTTACTAAGATCCCAAAGAGGGCATTCTATTGTACCGTTCATCATCATAGTGAATGAATATAGTTGTTATTACTCATAAGGCTCAATAATTATTGCAACATCATTATTTGCACAACCGTTTATATGTATTATCTAAGTATATGTCATCATTTCTAGTTGACTCGATATATAAAAAACATATATACCTTTAGTTCCACATGAATACGTATATATGTATTCTATTTAAATATCCCTATGTAAGTAGTGCATGTGTATCCTACCCTATATCATTATTCATACCTGTTGATGTGATTTTTGTGACCGCACCAATCAGCCGAAGAACAAAGTAGTTTGAAGGCTATTCCGTTCTCTCTTGATCAAAGTATTCCGTGTGCTAAGATTGCGAGAAAGTTCACACGTTCAACTCCAAGGTTCCGAATACTTAGAATACCCTCAGTTGGTTTGATGTGAGTTGCTGTGTTCTCACGAGGGGACTTACACAATTGTTCAAGATTCTTGCAGTTAACAACAGATAGATGATTCGAAGGGGATTTTGTACATATGATTTGGAAATATAGTATGTTTTCCTAAAGCTAACCAGGAATGTGCGGAAAGTAAATGAGTATAGGGCCTAAGAAACTTATGCTCTATTCTAGATGCAGGATATGTGGAGCTCAATTTCGGCAGACTTCGACCAAATTTCACCTAGCCTCACATCGGACAGCTTGACAAAATTAGTGCAATCTTCAAAGGGATGGCAAGAGATTTTCAAATTATAATTTTATGCTGCATACCATCAAAGCGAGCGCATATAAGTATACAAAATCCTGTCGAAGTTAAACTCAAGATAATTTCGATTCGACCCGCCAAAGTGACTTATACTCATCAATAAGGCACTGGTGGTATGGAATGAAATGAAGCTACCTCAATAAAACACCACACATCAAAGTAAACTACTTGCATGAAATAGAAAGTGTGCTACTTGGATCCGAAAGGAAGAAGAGACCTTGCTAGCTATCCATGACAAAGGCGAATTCCACCATCAATGAAAAGATCTATTATCATGAATGTGTTACACAACAATCTCCACAAAAGTTTTCAAAGGGAAAACTTTCTTTCTTCTCCACACTATGCTAAGCAAAATGTCTACTATACTCTACTCTCTAGTCTCCAATCTCTAACTCAATTCTGATTCTAATCTAATGAATTACAAATGAGGGGGACTCCCCCTTATATAGGTAGCCCAGTCCAATGGACGGCTAAGATTACAATCAAAAGAGTGGCTAAGATTAAGCCACCTCGATACAACCCTAAAGCGCGGAATGAAATTGGTGTAATAAATGAGCAAAGTTACACTCACTCCCAAAGGCTAGTAAAGGCAATTATTACCCACAAATGTCAGTCTTCTAGAAGATCCTAGATCGATGGTGCATTCTCATTCTCCTTCTCTGCGAACAGAGCTCGGGCTTGCCCAAGTCACGGCCTCAACTCCTGCGCTTTGGGAATGCGTTGGGAATGCAATCTAAATGAAACCCCAATACTGTATCAGACTGCTCATGCCTCGCACAAGATTTTCTCCAAGCAACTAAGGAATCCTGCGTGCTTTGGATCAAGGTGGAGAAAGTAGAAGTGTTCGAAATCATCCTTTACAAAGGTCTTTACACCTGAGAAAAAAAGGCGCGACCTACCCTCAGAGCCTCAATTTCACCTCATCTGGATTCAACCGCCTAGCAAATATGGCCTCAAAAGTATTCTGAACTCCATCAATGATATTAGCCATAGCCTTCCGTACCCTGGTTGAATCCGCCTTTGCTGCGTCGAAGAAACCACGTCCCGTGATTGCTAAAGAATACCATCTAGAAAGTCGTACTGTCATTCTAAAAGACCCTCCATGTCCCGGCAATCGCCAAAGGGACATGCCTCGATGCCTCCAAGGCGTTGGATTACTCACGATGAAGCGGAAGCATCACCCGAGGCACGATCAGAAGCGCCTCCATCCGTTGCAAAATGCTAGAACCACAGCACAGAAAAGCAAAACCGAGATCTTCCATAAACTTTTTACGTACCGGCCGATACGTGACCCATATGCCTTCCTATGCCATCTTCCCTAACTCCATCAAGCCGCGTTGGCTCTAGGTATCTCTTTGGAGGCTCTATCAACTGGAATCTCCCCGGAGAGCGGAGACAAGCTACTTGCACACTTATCCAATTGAGGCCTTATGCTCTCTTTTCAACTTCTTGTACTTTCCTTCCTTGAATAATGTCCTTGAGGGCCGAGGGTAAGGGTTATCACACTCCTCTACAATCATTGCACCGATTAGGCGTCCTAACTCAAGTTGTGACCAAGTAATTCTCTAGCACAGCGCCACCGGTTAGTCAGCACAGCCAACGCATTTGACCATGTGAAAGAGTATGGGAATATCCTCATCAGTTGATATCTTCGAAAACTTTCGTGCTCTCTTCTTCTGTGGAGGTGCACTGATCTTGTTCAAGAACTCTTCCATTTCAACTGCTGGATCAATCTCCTTGCTGGGGCTTCTCCTCATCCTATCCCTGAGCCAATCAGGTACTGTATACTGTATATCAAAGGGCTGCTGCTCCTGTGCCTCTACTTCTCGAACCTGTTCAACCTCTACATCATTCTGGTGAGGCTCATCGTCCTCAAGTGGCTGAGTGTCTCCTGAAACTATATCATCATCATCCTCCATAGCCGCCTCTAATTCTTGCTGAAACTGAGGGTCAGTGGTAGTCTCCTCATCATCCTGCTGATCAACCCTACTAGGTGCGTTGACACTTTGGCCAACCGATTCTCTCCGTGGTGGCTGATTATTCTCCTGTACTGCTTGCACCTGATTCAATGCATTCCTCTGATCAACAAATAAAGAAACCTCCTGGATACTTGGAGAACGTGTCTCCAATGGTGCGGGTGACTCAACTGCACCTTGTGGAGGCTCCGGCCGAATAGGCTCCTGCTGAACTGGCTCTTTCCTTCTGGACTCTAGACCTTGTGTGATTTGTTTCTTTCTGCCGGCGGTGGGTGTCCTGTGATCTCCCATCAAATTGTAAGTCAAAGCAATTGACCTGCTCTTCAATCTGCTCACATGCCTGTCAACCCATGCTCTGGTAAATGTCAAGACCGGAATAAAAAGTGTGTCCAAGTCAGCAACCTCTGGTTCTGACCAATCCGGGAGCGGAAGCGGAGTATCCCTTACTGCTGCATAATCTGGATGGACAACGTCCATATCCTCATTCACCTGGTCTGGAACCGGAACAACTTCGCATTCCCTGATCATGTTAATCGGCAACCGAGAAAACATTATTTTTCTGACTTCAACCTCATTTGATCCATCAGCCCAATAGTCCTCAATATTTGCCTTGTGTTTAAACTCCTCTGACAGTACCCATTTGATGTTATTATGCGGATCATAGTGTTGTTGGCTAGTGTGATATGAAAAGTGATAAAATTGAAGCTCACTCTCGGCTTCTCTAGCTGCCTGTAATGAAGGACACACCTCGTCCGAATTGCCCATGACAATTGGGAAGTCAACACCTCCCTTCTTCTTCTTCTTTTGAATTTTATTGTAGGCAACCAATTGCCTAGATATCTCTAGCATTAAAATTCTATCGGTTGGGTACTTAGGTAGCCTATATGGGTATGATGAAAAACCTTGCAGCCTTATGTAAGAAAACTTTGGAAACTGTATAAACCAGCACCCATACCTTTCAATCAATTCTTGGGCCTCTCTCGAGATTTTGTGATGCATCCGCTCCTGAAGCAATCTCATGATATGCATGGTGAAGGCGTCATTGACACGCTTGTAATGAGTGGTACTTGCCAGGTGCAACTGCAGACAAGCCTCGTGGATTTTGAATTGGTGAGAGCCACAACCAACAGGTTCCTTGTACGAAATCCCTTTATACTTCGTCATACGAGCCAGCATGTAGATGATGTAAGAGCTCATATAGAACGTCTTCGTTCTTCTCAGGCTCAGGAGTTGCTCGTGCAAATTGTCACTAATCATCACAGCCCAGTTGACGTAGTCTTTTCCTTCTAGTACGAGATTGATGTAATAGAACATCCAGGGCTCGAAAATAAATGATTGTGGGCAGCCTCCAACTCCACTCAGCATCATAATAAGGTCACAATATTCCTGTTTCAAGTCATCTGCTATAATTTGTTTTGGCAACTTCGTTCGAGAAGGCTTGGGATTGATCATCCAGTGAGTATTGATTGTCTCCATGCATCTCTCGAATGCAGAAGCATACATTCGCTCAGCTCGCTCTCTGGATTTGTAAACCATGTTTCTGTGCACTGGGATCTCGAAAGCTTCACCAATGGCTGAAGGAGTGAGATTAGCAAGTACTTGTCCATCTGGTGACATGATTGACCTGTGATCTTTCTCATAGCAATTGGCGCACTCCATCATCAGCTCCGAACACTGAATGGCTGGTGGGAAACCAGCAGCTGCATATAATCCGCTTCGAACAATATTGTGCGAAGTGTTCGAAGGTCGATGACTTCCAATCCCCAGCATTCTATTCTTGAAAGTTTCGAGGTTGATGGAGCCCAAGTTGGTATCTGTTAGCTTGCCTAACTTCGAAATGAATTTTGACTCTGGCATAAATGTCTTGCTCAGCTTCTTTATAACCGCTTGCCTAGATGCACCATTGTTGTCTTTGCCAGTTGCCCTTGCCTCAGCCATCTGCAACACAACAAACATTCATCAACAAATTAATTTATAAAATAAATAAGACATTGTGTAGGGGCTGCAGTCGACTTCAAGAACTTGAGAAGCTGCAATAACATTCCTTATTCGCAAACCTCAGCTTCTTCTCTTCAACAGATTTTGAACTTTAATACTTAGAAAATATTTCTAAGTAAACTTCAACTTCAGCAACTTGCAACTTCAATCAGCAATTGTAAATTCGTACTTCTTCAAATCAGCAAGTTTGCACTTCACTAACTCTTCTTACTTCAAGGCGTCCTCAGCTTCAGCAATATGATCTTCAAGCTTCAGCAAATTTGAATTTTAGTCACAAGAACTTCCAACGCCTTTCACCTAGCAACCTTCAGCAAGTTAGCAAGTGCGCACCTCCAGCATCAGCAATAAAACAAGCTCGAACTTCAGCAAACTCCTCTTTAAGTCGAAATTTCTTTAGCTATCATTCACTTCAGATTTGAGCTCCAGCAACAAACTCAAGTCGTCCTTCTCAGCTTCAAATTGAATCCAGCAACACTTCAGTGTTAACAAAAATTCGAACTCCTCAAGCTTCAACAATACTCAACAACACTTCACTTAGAGCAAATCGAATTCTTCAACTATGAAAAACAAGTGAGAAACTTCTCAATTTTATAGCCAAAAATCGAATTCTAGAAGGAGCCAATTATAGCCAGTACATTAAATTTCCACTACCCCACTTCAAGAATTCGAATTTCCCTCTCTGGTATTTCTGACACTTGTCCAAGAATCTCAACCTTCTAGAAGTTCGACTTTGACTGGCATCTTAATTTAGTTTCAAAAATGTTTAATTAAATTTCATCTTTTAATCCATTTAATTCCCCAGCCAAATCTCTGCCTTGCAAATTTTAAATTTGAATCATCTCTAATGCTCTGGAAAATTCATCTGTGAAGAATTCGATCGAAATCATCTAGGCAATTCACTCCAAATTCGTTGTGTGGAGAAATTTATCTTGAAAACACTTTTTTATTCACTTTGCCTTAGAAAAATTTAAATTATCCCTTAGGAAAATTTCACAATTTTGAGCACTGATTGAATTCTTCACTGAAAAAGTGTCGGCGAAGTGCGGAAGACATGGAAATCCATCTATCATCACAAATGTCCAGTACCCAGAAGAAAATTTTCTCTGAAACGCGATGAATCCATGGGTGCACAACGAATGGGATCATTTAATTTTTAAATTTTTAAACCTTAGAAAATATTACTCCATCAATTTAAATCCGTTCTTCATCTGTGATCATCCTATGTTGCTCAGACTTGAGAAATTTTAAATTCATCCTGCATTGTCATCACCTTCATCTCTGAAAACTTTGCTCGTGCCTCAGGAAAATTCACCACCTTGAGTTCTAGGCGTATTTTCTAAGGAAGAAAATACTTTGCCTTAGAAAAATTTTAAATCATCTTGAAAATTTTGCCTTAGAAAAAATTTCGCCTTGGAAATTTTTATTCAATCTTGCTCATTTTCGCCTGTGAGAAAAACATCAACTTTGCTCAGAAAATCTTCATGAGGGTGCCTAGCATAATTACTTCCATCGCCTAGGAACTTTTTTTTATTCATCACCTTGCATTTTATTTGAAAAATATTTTCACTTGAAGCTCCAACGCCTTAGGAAAATTTTTCATCACATCATCTCATATTTCACTTCACCACCCTAGGCGCATAGCATACTTGAAGAAATTAAAACCACGCCTAGCATTTTGTTTTCACCTTACACGCCTTAGCAATATTTATTTTCACTCACCACCTTGGGCGCATATAGCACTTGAAGAGGGATAACAACCACGCCTAGCATTTACCTTACTTTCACCACGCCTTGGAGTATTTTGCTTCACCCTTTTACCTCATTTACCACCCTACATTCACCTTTACCACCTTCAACTTGGGCGCATTTTGGCTTGCATGGAGGATGACTCTTCAACTTCCCGTTTTTTGTCTTCACTTGACCTCATTTGGGCGCATTTCCACATTGGTGAAGGATGAAAATTGTTGACTTGTTGACTTGCTTTCATTTTGGGCGCATTTAGATGGGTGAGGAGGACAAATTCCTTTGACTCCTTTGACTTCTCTCCTCCTTGGGCGCATTTGAGCATATGTGGTGGATGAAACTTCCCACACCAAGCCTATGACCCTTCACCTTCTTAGTTTTTGTCTTCACATGCCTTGTTTTGGGCGCATTTTGCCATGGGAGGGGGATGAAAAACTTTGACTCATTTGACTTTCTTTCATTTTGGGCGCATTTCCACCTATGTGCAGGATGGGCGCATTTGGAGGGTGGTGGAGGACGAGTTCTACACTTAGCCATTTTTCTTGTTATCACCTCTCAAGGTGGGCACATTTTGGCATAGCTACAGGATGAAAATTGTTGACTTTCTTTGACTTTATGCTTCAAGGGCGCATTTTGGCATATGTGGTGGACGAAGTTTATACTTAGAATTTTCTCCATGCTTCTTCATCAACTTGGGCGCATTTTGCCATGGCTACAGGACGAAGTTCCAGACTTAATCAATTTTTCTCTCGTTTTCGCCAACTTATCCATGCCCTGCTATTTATAGTAAGTCTCTCGATTTTGCATCTCTGGAGCTCAGAATGACTTGAAATTTCAAACACTGGATCCTCACGACCTTGTTACCCTGTTGGCATTGCTATTTTAGTTGGCCTGCTATTTTTAGCCCATTTCTGAAGGTGATTTACTATAAATAGCAACTGCTTGCTTCTGATAGCTCCATTGCTCCGATTGACTTGAAATTTGAATGGCGTGTTCCTCACCACGTGACCTTCCCACTAACATTGGCGCATGCAACTGATTTGCTATTTTTAGCCTGTTTCCAAACTGACTTACTATAAATAGAAAGTGCTCCGTTTGACTTGAAATTTTACTACAGTGTGAGTAGCCTGGCGATGCTTTACCGAGGGTTTACACCGGGTTTTCAAAAATTCGACTTTTTACCCCTTCAGTCTCAAGTCGAAACCCTAATTTGCTTTGCGGCATGCGTGATTAAACATTTCGCTTTGTCTGCTCCACCGTGTTACATCAGCCTGCAGATCGGCGTCGAGTACACGAAGCACTGCCAGTGGCCAGTAAAGTCTTTATCGAGTGATTATCTCCATTTGTCATATCATCAAGCCTTTGGGAAACCCATATGAATAGTGCATATGCCAAGAAAACCCTAACACAAACCCTAAAATAGCTCAAGGTTGAACTCTAAAAGTTGCTGCCTCACCTACATGTTATACCGCTAAGGTGTCGAAAAACCCGTATGAATATGCCAACATGCAAAGAAAAACTCAGACTGAAGCCCTGAAATTTGTCCCAAAGTCGGATCGCTAAAAATAGAAAGTTGTCCGTTTAACTCGACTTTTGCACGCGAAAGCAGCCTGACAAAGTTTAAATGCGCAGATTGTTTAACTTCAAAATACAGATTGCCTGTAATTGCATACTTACTAAAAATAGTAAGTACTCGGAATTTGATGAAAATTTGCTGAGAGCCTGTTGGAAGCATACTGACAACAATGTTAAGCTCTGTTTTCAATTTACTCACTTCGTTCGACCTCGGACTGACCAGGAAAGATGAAACCCTAATTTTCAGACTTGGTCAATTTTACACTTAAGCTCAGTGACGGGCACAATCCTCAAAAGGCAGACATCAGAAAAGAGACAGAGAGAGAGAGAGAGAGAGAGAGAGAGAGAGAGAAACCCAAGCCAGAAGACCAGAATGGAGCAAAAATTTAGGGGGTCCCCATTTTGAATGGGGCGATGTGTGAAAAGGTCACAACAATACCTATTATGCATTATCAAATTTATCTACTATTCACACATATATATAAGTATACATATTAATCCTACTGATTGATGCATCCTTTACTTTCCTTTATGCTTAGATGAATGCCCTTAATTGACTTCGAAGCATATTCTACTTACTAAGAACAGACGCGCTTACCTTTTGTATCTATATGATAATGTGATTCGTCCTTTCTTTCATTCAATCGGATTCTTAGACCATGTATTCCCCTGCTTGTGAGTCGTCTACTCCAACTCAGCAACTCTTCAAGCAGTCCCAATATACATTTATTCATTGCTAAGGTATGAGCTTGCTCCCAACGACGGCTGAAGGGATATTAAGCATGTATTCAACATTTAATAGCCACAATCAAGATTGAATGCCCCTTGGATAATTCAATGGACATCTACGCACGCAAGTGGAGGATTTTGTCTTCTTGCTTGGCGTTGCAGGCGTAAAGTTCCCAGAATGCTTCCTCCTTTGTTGGCGACAACATTAAGATGAGTAGAGTGCTCCTGAATCTAAATATCATTATATGTTTTGGGGTCGTATTCAAATCGCTATCACTTCATATATATGGTTCCTCCCCCACCCAATTCCTCCCATGGTTTCTTAATGTTCCCCTTAAATATTTGATAGCCTTTCAAAAAGGGTGTGACTGCTTGGGAGGGTCGCACCATTAGTTTATTTTACTTATATTATTATTTTAAATAATGAGATCAGAACATTTACATTAGCGTTATATATTTTATTTAATGTCTATTATAATAATATTTAAATCGTTATTTTTATTTCTAATATTTATATATATTTAATGAATAATAATATTAATAATCTCATTCATCAGATAAGGATGTATGAGTTTTGATTAAGTATAACAATATTTATGTTTTATAATATCTTAGATTGCGAAAATTAGGGGACATGACAGTCCTCCCTGCCCAAGATTGCTTGTCCTCAAGCAATCACAATTCCAATCATCTTTTTCCCTTCAATAGTCATAGCTCCTTAACCCAAGAAGCAGATTGACAATCAAAATTTTAACTAATCTTTTAAGCATAAAACACCATGGAGTAATCTTGTTTGAAGACACATTTGGAATGAAGAAAACACATGGAAATACTTAATGAAGCATAAATACACAGTATATGCGAGGATATATGTGGGTTACAAAGTATATCCATAAATACACATAAGTCGCATAGCGTGAATGCATGCTAGTCACAAGATATACACATGAATATAAGAGAGGAGGTATACACATGAATACCAGTCACGAATTATACACATGATCACACATAAGTCATAAAGTCACAAGGTATCCACCCGAGGGCGCTTGAATACATATAAGTTATAGTATGCACTTGAATACACATGAATCACGCAGTCACATTGGAATACACTTGAATTCAGGAGCCACACTTGAGTACACTTAGGGTGTGAATCAGAGCCATATAATATACTTAATAATGTACATATAAGACATGAAGCATTCAGTAAAGCATGAAACGTGTATACGCAAGTATGCAAGTCGTAAAACACAAACATATTGCTAAAACGACACCCTAATCATGCAAGTTATTTATGAGAGAAACATTTATTCACGGCAAGAATCATACAGATGCCAACACTCGCATAGTTTATACATGCTGAATTCACATCAAACATAGAGAAAGTAGTTTAGACATGTAGCAATCAACGACACACAATAGGGACACATAAATCACGTTACAAAGCATATTGAAGGCATTAAGAGGGCACTCACGTATGAAGAATCTTGATAGACATGAATTAATCACATATAAAGCTTTCATGAAATAATCATGCTGAAGGAACATCAAATAATCACTTGCAAGGTATGATACATATACTTAGGAAATACAAGTAAGGCACGTCAATACACTCAAGGTATGCAGATATACTCAAAGAAGTATACATGTTCAATTGGAAGTGTACATACATAACACGTGCAGTAAACATGCTGAAGCATAGTAGGCACAAGAAAGTCTGTAAGACGTGAGGTACGCTCATAAGATATGAATCATACATTTGAATACACGTAAGCAGTAAAGTATGAAGTATAGGCATGAACAAATACATGGAGCATGGAAACATGGACTCGAATACATAAGGAATGAAGTATTCATGAAGTATACACTTGAATATATGAAAATGGAGTAGACATGTTGAAGACACACCAATCTTGAAAGACACATCAGGACGTTATCCATAGAGCAGCCATGTTGAATGGATTAGTCATGAATGCATACAAGATGCGAAACATGTATAGAGCATAATCACATATTACACATGAAGCATAAAAATACACGAAATACACTTATAAATGCACAGAGCAAGGCACACCATGTGGGACAATACACACAAGAACATCGAACAATAAATTTCACACAAGGCATGTAAATCATGTAGTTATACTTAGGAAAGGAAAGACGCTTGGAGTACATATGTAGAGGAGTTACTTAAGACATGAATATGTAGAGCATTCAAGTACACTCAAATTTACTTCTATGCATGGAATAAATGCACTCGATAAAAATACACCTGAGATACATGAAGTGTAATCATGAAGCATAAATTTCATAAGACAATTAAGGACACTAAAGCATACGCATAAATACACAACATGAAGCATAATGAAATGATCATACATAGAGAACATAGGCATAAGAATGCTCGTAGATACACTCGGCAATACAAACAAATAAGTATAAGGCATGAATTACACAAATGCAAAGTATACAAAATGGAAGTCATGTATTGGAGTACATCAGTAAGTAAAATGCTAAGCATGTCCATATATACCATGAAGCAAGACACCATAAATAATAATAGAATATATATAGTCAATTAATATATTCATTAGATATAATCAAGAGAGCATGATCACCACCAAACAGATCAACCAGATAACAATCATACTTCATGAAATAAAAATACTAACTTGAAAGATATTAATCCAAACACAATGAAGTCATGAAAACCATTCTTATCATATTAATCACTTGTAAATCATATGTAATCATGCATTCAATCTGTGAATTTCTAAGAAAACTAAATAGATATTAAAACACCCCAAGTTATCATCTTTTGTTCATCAACACCATAGGCGAGGCAAGAGAGGTCCACTCACAAGGATGCCCTTAGAGAACTCCCTTCTCAGCCCGAGGGTGGCCAACAATCACCCATTGTAATGACCCCCTCGGCCCTTAATGGCAGACCTGCAGTCATCCAAGGAGGGTGGCCTACCTCGAAGGGTCCCTAGTATCTGCTCTCCTTCGTGTGCTTCCAACTCTTCTCCCTAATGATTTGATTGAAAAAGAATGATAATTTGGTAGTGGGCAGACATGCAGTCCATGTGATAGTTTGGAGGAAGGGTTTCCATAGGAGGCCCTTAGAGCACTCCCTTCTAAGCCCAAGAGCGGCTAAACAACCCCCTTGGCCCCCAATGGCAGACCGCAGTCATCCAATGAGGGTGGTCTACCTCGAAGGGACCCTAGTATCTGATCAACCTATCAGTTCCCCCCCTCAACCAACTACATGATCATTTGATGATACAAATAATTGCATCTAATGATTATTATATTGACAATTTACCCATAATTACACTATGCTATGGGGATTCACGAATTTATCAAGACGTTAAGAGTTCAATGTAAATAATCTATTTACCTTATGGATGTATGTGCAACAATCCTTTCTGATATTCAATGTTTATACAAATATTAATAACTACATTAATATCTTTATCAGTTTCAAATCCAATTTATCAATCATTAATATTTACATTCATAACATGTTTAACCAATAGTATTTTCTAATTATATGAAAGTATTTATGATTGCTGATTTAGGGCTATGAAAGTATGCACCTAATACTTACCACTTCAATCTGCAGGGACCTCTTGTTTTCCCAACCAATGATGTCGCCTTCTTATTCTATGTTTCAATAGAATGATAGATCCTAATGGTCTTTAATATTGTCGTGGGTGCGGAGACGTAATTAGTCTTTCTCTTATAGTTACACCACCATAATTAGGATGGAATATCATCATAACATCATTAGTTGTTCAATTCAAAATAACATTTTAGCAATAGTGACATGACAATAACAAATAACGTCAATCAAACATTATCACGCGAAAATTATATTTATCAATTGCCTAATATACCTTTACCAGTCATCATATGCTTAAGCATATTTATTTGCCAGAATAATATTACTGTTTCTATTCAAAATCTCACAATTTACCTATATATTAATAACTATGATGAATTCCAACAACAAAGTAGTTATATCCAATGGTTACAGGACATACCTAATCCTCATAAATTAGAATGTGTTTCTATTTGTTCATAGAGCGTACCTGTTGTGACATTTTTCACACATCCCCCCATTGCAAATGGGGACCCCCTAATTTTGGCTTTGCTTTTCGTTTGTTTTGTCGTTGTCTCTCTTTTCTACTGTCTGTCTTTCGGGGTGTGCCCGTTTGATGTGGGATTTTGGTCAAGTCTGAGAGTTAGGGTTTCCATCATTCTGGTCAAGCCGAAGTCGAACAAAGTGAGTAAATTGAAAACAAAGCTTAACATTGATGTTAGCATGCTTCCAGCAGGCTCTCAACAAGTTTTCATCTGATTCTGAGATACTTACTATTTTTAGTAAGTGTGAAATTACAGGCAATTCGTCAGCATTTCTGAGATTCCAACAGTTACACAGCATTCAGAGCACCTCCTGCTCTCATGCCACAATGCGCCCAACTCAAGGTAGAGGCATAAAAAAAAAATTCTAAGTGTTGAAAGATTCTCCACCACCCCCCAAATGCGCCCAAAGCTCAACAAGGAGGAATTAGCAAGCAAAGTCAAAAGGTCAACAATTTTCATCCTTCATGGGGTACAAAATGCGCCCAAATCAAGCCATGTAAGGACAAAAGAAAGGAAGGCATGGTAAGAGTTACATCCTTCATACATGGAAAGTCAACAGGTCAAAACAAGGTGGCGTTTGAAAGTTCTCCATGCATGCTCAAATGCGCTCAAGAGAAGGCACATAAAGACAAAATAGTTAAGGCGTTGGAAGATGCTTATCCTCCTCACCTACTAAAATGCGCCCAT
The DNA here is from genome assembly GCA_007258455.2 of Sequoia sempervirens. Classification (NCBI taxonomy): domain Eukaryota; kingdom Viridiplantae; phylum Streptophyta; class Pinopsida; order Cupressales; family Cupressaceae; genus Sequoia; species Sequoia sempervirens. Next base: position 14,212 of record VDFB02267868.1, read on the forward strand.
CCACTTCAAGGGGTAAAATGCACCCAAATAGAGATGAGGACAAGTGAAGGTTGCTGGGCGTTGTGCAAGATGGAATTATTTTGGTGTTGACTTTCCTCTCCAGCCTTTGAATGCGCCAAGTAAAGAGTAGATTTGAGTTGAAAGGTGGTGAATAAGAAGTAAAATACTCCTAGGCGTGGTTATTATTCCTCCTCAAGTATCAAATGCGCCCCAAGGTGGTGATGAATATTGTTAAGGCGTTGGAGAATAAAATGCCGAAGTGTTAGAAAATATTGCCAAGGATGAATACTGCTAGACGTGGTTTTATCTTTCATCAAGTGTCAAATGCGCCTAAGGTGTTGATGATAATTGCTAAGGCGTTGGAAATTTTATGGAAAATAAAATACAAAGTGATGAATAAAATAAAGCATGTTGGGCGTGATGTGTTTTGAAAGAAAATTCTCTGAGATGGATGAAGTTGAATAAAATTTTCTAAGGCAAAAAATTTTCGAAGTGATTTAAAAATTTTCTAAGGCAAATATTTTCTTCCTTAGAAAATACGCCTACACCCAGGGTGGTGAATTCTTTCTTGAAGTACAGATGAGTTGCCAGTGAAGGAGTCTGATGATGCCAGTTGCGCAGGGTCAACGAAAATTTCCAAGTCAGAGCAACAAAATTCTCAGAGGGGATGAAGAAATGGATTAAATTTTGTTGAAAATTAATTTTCTAAGGTACAAAATTCAGAAAAATAAAATGAACCCGTTCGTTGTGCACCCATGAGTTCGATTGCTCAAGTAATTCTTCCGGTATTAAGATTATCGATGAGGAGTTGATTTTAAAGTTCTATGTCGCATCAAGGCCTTCAGATGAAGATTTTGATAATAATTAAAATCGACGAGTTTTCCAAGGGAATTTGCACCCTTTTCTAAGGCAAAAGAAGAAATGTTTCAAGTGAAACTCGTAATGGAATTTTAAAGGAACTGCCTAGGTGAATTTGCTCAAATTCTTCGTGAAGATAATCTTCTTGAGCCGGAGATGAATAAAATCAAAATCGTCAATAACCCAGCTAATGAAATGAATTTCTCAAAGATGATACGCCCTTGAGGAAGATGGGTTGAAAATTTGGCTAAGGCATGAAGAATCATGAAGAAGGCAGAAGTTGGCTAGTGAAGGCGATGAACGCTTGGAAATTAGAGCGTAAGAATCCTGGTAAGTAAGTTGAATTTATATTATGGGATGTTCTAATGCTCTTCTCCTTGCTTGTTTTGTAGGAGGAACGTCGAGACCAGGTGGTGATGATTTAGATTGATGAAGCAAGTGATTCAAGATGACATTTCAACCACGAAGGAAGGAAAAGTTGCAAGAAAATGGCTATGTTGAGACTCAAGGACAAAGAAGAAGTTGAAGAGCATCATGGCAGATCGAGAATGTTGTGAACGCGCCACAAACGGGATTCTAGAAGGATGATGGACATTGGTGGCTCATGTTTATTACCCTAATCAATATGTATGTGTTTCTAGGCGACCTTGTTTAGGCTGAGGTGGCATAATCGGGGCCATCCACCATTGTAACTGAGTCATTCATGGACTTGGCCAGCTATATAAAGGGGGAGTCCCCCTCATTTGTATCTCATTAGAAGTAGAAATTAGCTTAGAGTTAGACAGTAGACATAGAGTAGAGGGGCAACTTAGTATAGATTGATAGTGTAGTTTGAAGAAGAGGGAAAGTTTTCCCTATGAAAACTTTGTAAGAAATTGTTGTGAACACTCTCTCAATAAAAGAGTTTTTCATTGATGGTGAATTTCGTCTTTGTTGTGAGTAGCTAGCAAGGTTTCTTCGTCCTTCCGATTCAAATGGTAGCGTAAAATAGTTCTAAGTAGTATAATTTTCATTCCATGCAAGTAGATGTTAACTGTGGAATGTGGTGTTTGATCTAAGCAACTTCGTCTATCCATACCACTAGTGTATTTGCTGATGGTGAATGCGCCTTTGTGTGGTCAATCAGAATATCGGCGTAATTAACTCAATCAAGGCCATAATGGTATGTACGCGATGGTATCTTTATGTCAAGTGGTGGTTTGAACATCTTTAGTCATCTCCTTTGAAGATTGCACCGACTCCGTGGAAGCTGTCCGATGCGAGGCAAAGCGAAGTTTGGTTGAAGTTTGCTGAAGTTGAGCTCCATATCCCGCACTTAGAATAGATTTAGACTCTCTAAACCCTACCCCATTTCAATTCAGTACTTTCTGGTTAGAATAGGAAACCCGCGCTTCATAGACAAATCTTTCGAGCATTTGAATTCCTTTCTCCACTGCCGAACAATTCCGTAAGTCCCCTTGAAATACCAGCAAATCACATCGAGCCAACTGAGCCTATTCGCACTGAAAGAACCTTGGAGTTGAACGCATGAACTTTCTTGCAATCTTAGCGTGCTGGATACTTTGATCAAGAGAGGATAGGGTAGCCGTTGGCGACTTTATTCTGCGTTGGTGCGGTCACGAAAAACACATCAACAGTACCTTTGTCTTTGGTTGGTTTGCATACATTATTTTCACAAGATGGGAGGAAAAAATTGCTCTGATACCACTTGTAATGTCCCCTTTCAGATGGGAATACTTAAACCTGAATTTTACATTCAAGGTATTCCTCAAAGAGACATTAGAACGTTAGAAATCAATAAGTTTGGTGATAAAATCTAATTAAACTAGAGGTGATATGAATATTTCATTCTCGTCAAAGAATTATTTATTTCTGCTTATCACTTCTATGAATGATTCTACCTATATTATATTTCATAAATACACTAAGGTAGATATTAAATATTTACTAAGATCCCAAAGATGGAATTCTATTGTACCGTTCATCATCATAGTGAATGAATATAGTCATTATTACTCATAAGGCTCAATAATTATTGCAGCATCATTATTTGCACAACCGTTTATATGTATTATCTAAGTATATGTCATCATTTCTAGTTGACTCGATATATAAAAAACATATATACCTTTAGTTCCACATGAATACGTATATATGTATTCTATTTAAATATCCCTATGTAAGTAGTGCATATGTATCCTACTCTATATCATTATTCATACCTATTATGCATTATCAAATTTATCTACTATTCACACATATATATAAGTATACATATTAATCCTACTGATTGATGCATCCTTTACTTTCCTTTATACTTAGATGAATGCCCTTAACTGACTTCGAGGCATATTCTACTTACTGAGAACATACGCCCTTACCTTTTGTATCTATATGATAATGTGATTCGTCCTTTCTTTCATTCAATTGGATTCTTAGACCACGTATTCCCCTGCTTGTGAGTCGTCTACTCCAACTCAACGGCTCTTCAAGTAGTCCCGATATACATTTATTCATTGCTAAGGTTTGAGCTTGCTCCCAAGGGCGGCTGAAGGGATATTAAGCATGTATTCAACATTTAATAGCCACGATCAAGATTGAATGCCCCTTGGATAATTCAATGGACATCTACGCACGCAAGTGGAGGATTTCGTCTTCTTGCTTGGCGTTGCAAGCATAAAGTTCCTAGAATGCTTCCTCCTTTGTCGATGACAACATTAAGATGAGTAGAGTGCTGCCGAATGCAAATATCATTATATGTTTTAGGGTCGTATTCAAATCGCTATCACTTCATATATATGGATCCTCCCCCACCCAATTCCTCCCATGGTTTCTTTATGTTCCCCTTAAATATTCAATAGCCTTTCAAAAAGGGTGTGACTGCTTGGGAGGGTCGCACCATTAGTCTATTTTACTTATATTACTATTTTAAATAATGAGATCAGAACATTTACATTAGCCTTATATATTTTATTTAATGTCTATTATAATAATATTTAAATCGTTATTTTTATTTCTAATATTTATATATATTTAATCAATAATAATAATAATAATAATCTCATTCATTAGATAAGGATGTATGAGTTTTGATTAAGTATAACAATATTTATGTTTTATAATATCTTAGATTGCGAAAATTAGGGGACATGACAGTGCCTCTGCTAATGGTAAAGAATATTTTGTAATGAATTGTGTCTATATTTTGTTGTACAGCTCTTGTAATATGTATTTTATGGCTGGTTTTTTGTCACGGTGCATTTTTGGCTAGGTTGGCTATGTACTTTAGTCTTCAACTACTTAAATTAAAATACTTTTCGTAGCTCCATTCTTGTAAATCCTTTTTGCTTTGTTTAATATAAAGAAGTGGCTTTTAATACTGAAAAGACATTTATAATTTTTGTATGATTCATTACTTCTTTGACATATTTATTTAATATTACTCTTAATTGTCAAGAAACTGGTATGCGAATAAAAATTGTAATATACTCCACAAAGATATTATTATTTCATAAGTTAATATAATGTTAATATACTAAGAAAATTAAAGTTAATGTACAAAAATATTTCACCGTTCATTGGATGAATTATCAACATATAGTTTTGATGATAAGTGAGTGAAATTTATTGTGACTTATTAGTGGACATTGATAATGATTAAGCTACAACAAGCCATTTAATTCTCTATCTTTTTGGTGCTTCAAAGTACTCTACCTGCCATTTAATTCTCTATCTTTTTATTGATTTCCACAATTTCGTGGGATTATCGTTCATTGAAGAAAATGAGGTTGCGGAACCGCAAAGTAATGCCATACGTACATGGGAAATCTTTAAAAGATTCAGAATTAAGTTCCTCTTCTAATCCGAAGCGAGCGAAATGATTGATTTCATAACTTGATATTGAAAATGGTAGAAAGTATGGCATGTGTTTTCTTTTTATTGATTTCCACAATTCTGCGGGATTATCGTTCATTGAAGAAAATGAGGTTGCGGAACCGCAAAGTAATGCCATACGTACATGGGAAATCTTTAAAAGATTCAGAATTAAGTTCCTCTTCTAATCCGAAGCGAGCGAAATGATTGATTTCATAACTTGATATTGAAAATGGTAGAAAGTATGGCACGTGTTTTCTTTTTATTGATTTCCACAATTCTGCGGGATTATTGTTTATTGAAGAAAATGGGGTTGCGGAATCACAGATTAATGCCATATGTACATCTGAAGGGAGTGAGTGGATAACTCGGTATTGAAAACTGCACGACATACTGTACATGATGATGTCAGGAATCCAATTATCAATCGAAATAAGATTTTTAATAGATTTCATATCATTTCAGTGGCATGCTTGTCAACATATAGCTCGATGTCAATCAAAAAAACAATTATACCTCACACGATTAAAGTTGGTTACTTGGTT
>VDFB02267869.1:0-33075 GCA_007258455.2 Sequoia sempervirens
CAATTCCGTAAGTCCCCTTGAAATACCAGCAAATCACATCGAGCCAACTGAGCCTATTCGCACTGAAAGAACCTTGGAGTTGAACGCATGAACTTTCTTGCAATCTTAGCGTGCTGGATACTTTGATCAAGAGAGGATAGGGTAGCCGTTGGCGACTTTATTCTGCGTTGGTGCGGTCACGAAAAACACATCAACAGTACCTTTGTCTTTGGTTGGTTTGCATACATTATTTTCATAGGATGGGAGGAAAAAATTGCTCTGATACCACTTGTAATGTCCCCTTTCAGACGGGAATACTTAAACCCGAATTTTACATTCAAGGTATTCCTCAAAGAGACATTAGAACGTTAGAAATCAATAAGTTTGGTGATAAAATCTAATTAAACTAGAGGTGATATGAATATTTCATTCTCGTCAAAGAATTATTTATTTCCGCTTATCACTTCTATGAATGATTCTACCTATATTATATTTCATAAATACACTAAGGTAGATATTAAATATTTACTAAGATCCCAAAGATGGAATTCTATTGTACCGTTCATCATCATAGTGAATGAATATAGTCATTATTACTCATAAGGCTCAATAATTATTGCAGCATCATTATTTGCACAACCGTTTATATGTATTATCTAAGTATATGTCATCATTTCTAGTTGACTCGATATATAAAAAACATATATACCTTTAGTTCCACATGAATACGTATATATGTATTCTATTTAAATATCCCTATGTAAGTAGTGCATATGTATCCTACTCTATATCATTATTCATACCTATTATGCATTATCAAATTTATCTACTATTCACACATATATATAAGTATACATATTAATCCTACTAATTGATGCATCCTTTACTTTCCTTTATACTTAGATGAATGCCCTTAACTGACTTCGAGGCATATTCTACTTACTGAGAACATACGCCCTTACCTTTTGTATCTATATGATAATGTGATTCGTCCTTTCTTTCATTCAATTGGATTCTTAGACCACGTATTCCCCTGCTTGTGAGTCGTCTACTCCAACTCAACGGCTCTTCAAGTAGTCCCGATATACATTTATTCATTGCTAAGGTTTGAGCTTGCTCCCAAGGGCGGCTGAAGGGATATTAAGCATGTATTCAACATTTAATAGCCACGATCAAGATTGAATGCCCCTTGGATAATTCAATGGACATCTACGCACGCAAGTGGAGGATTTCGTCTTCTTGCTTGGCGTTGCAAGCATAAAGTTCCTAGAATGCTTCCTCCTTTGTCGATGACAACATTAAGATGAGTAGAGTGCTGCCGAATGCAAATATCATTATATGTTTTAGGGTCGTATTCAAATCGCTATCACTTCATATATATGGATCCTCCCCCACCCAATTCCTCCCATGGTTTCTTTATGTTCCCCTTAAATATTCAATAGCCTTTCAAAAAGGGTGTGACTGCTTGGGAGGGTCGCACCATTAGTCTATTTTACTTATATTACTATTTTAAATAATGAGATCAGAACATTTACATTAGCCTTATATATTTTATTTAATGTCTATTATAATAATATTTAAATCGTTATTTTTATTTCTAATATTTATATATATTTAATCAATAATAATAATAATAATAATCTCATTCATTAGATAAGGATGTATGAGTTTTGATTAAGTATAACAATATTTATGTTTTATAATATCTTAGATTGCGAAAATTAGGGGACATGACAGTGCCTCTGCTAATGGTAAAGAATATTTTGTAATGAATTGTGTCTATATTTTGTTGTACAGCTCTTGTAATATGTATTTTATGGCTGGTTTTTTGTCACGGTGCATTTTTGGCTAGGTTGGCTATGTACTTTAGTCTTCAACTACTTAAATTAAAATACTTTTCGTAGCTCCATTCTTGTAAATCCTTTTTGCTTTGTTTAATATAAAGAAGTGGCTTTTAATACTGAAAAGACATTTATAATTTTTGTATGATTCATTACTTCTTTGACATATTTATTTAATATTACTCTTAATTGTCAAGAAACTGGTATGCGAATAAAAATTGTAATATACTCCACAAAGATATTATTATTTCATAAGTTAATATAATGTTAATATACTAAGAAAATTAAAGTTAATGTACAAAAATATTTCACCGTTCATTGGATGAATTATCAACATATAGTTTTGATGATAAGTGAGTGAAATTTATTGTGACTTATTAGTGGACATTGATAATGATTAAGCTACAACAAGCCATTTAATTCTCTATCTTTTTGGTGCTTCAAAGTACTCTACCTGCCATTTAATTCTCTATCTTTTTATTGATTTCCGCAATTTCATGGGATTATCGTTCATTGAAGAAAATGAGGTTGCGGAACCGCAAAGTAATGCCATATGTACATGGGAAATCTTTAAAAGATTCAGAATTAAGTTCCTCTTCTAATCCGAAGCGAGCGAAATGATTGATTTCATAACTTGATATTGAAAATGGTAGAAAGTATGGCACGTGTTTTCTTTTTATTGATTTCCACAATTCTACGGGATTATCATTCATTGAAGAAAATGAGGTTGCGGAACCGCAAAGTAATGCCATACGTACATGGGAAATCTTTAAAAGATTCAGAATTAAGTTCCTCTTCTAATCCAAAGCGAGCGAAATGATTGATTTCATAACTTGATATTGAAAATGGTAGAAAGTATGGCACGTGTTTTCTTTTTATTGATTTCCACAATTCTGCGGGATTATTGTTTATTGAAGAAAATGGGGTTGCGGAATCACAGATTAATGCCATATGTACATCTGAAGGGAGTGAGTGGATAACTCGGTATTGAAAACTGCACGACATACTGTACATGATGATGTCATGAATCCAATTATCAATCGAAATAAGATTTTTAATAGATTTCATATCATTTCAGTGGCATGCTTGTCAACATATAGCTCGATGTCAATCAAAAAAACAATTATACCTCACACGATTAAAGTTGGTTACTTGGTTAGAGCAAAAACACAATTATACCTCACATGAATCACGAGTAAATAGGCATGGTGAGCTCATAAGTCATAAATGGCCCATAAATAGGGATAGTGAGCACAAATGAAATCATTCATAGAAGGCTGTACTATTGAGTGTCACTGCAATGTTTTTGAATTTTGATAAGCGTTTTCATTTTGCAAGGTTAATAAGGAATAAGATGATGTTGTCGTATTATTGGGGATACTCTAAATTCTCCAGCCTCCAATTATGTAGTTATAGAGTAAAAGACCAGTTTCCTTCAAGTTTAGAATGGGTGGAATTGGAAAGAAGTTGATCTGGTTTACTTGGCTTCTGAGCCATGTTTTGAACCAGGATGAGAAGCTTTGATGGAGATAAGTGCTTTCACAGAGTGTGTGGCCACATAAGTATTTTAATCTTGTTTGCATTGATAGAGGCCCTCAAAGGGAAATTGTGGACTTTCAGAGTCATTTTGCACTATCCTGGTGCCTTGGAGATGCCCGAAGATGGTGGTAGCAAATTTACTACCCCTTATCTTCTGCATAATTCCAATTGGTAACTAGGATAGATACATTTTCTATATTCACAACTCCCATTTTCCCAGCATGGTAGGCAAGCCCTGTGGATTTTGATAGTCTTTTTGGGCTGTTTTTGTGGGTTAGATTGAGCATATTATGCAATATCATTTGTCTTAATTATTTTAACTATCGACTCGTGCTTCACCATAGTGGGATGCATAACCAAGGTACAAAATTTTCGATAAATGCAAAACCATAGTGGTGGCTTGGAGCTATCATTTGAGATCCCAAGATAGATATTGATGCAAAATTTCTAAACAAAGATCGGGTGTAGCAATATATGAAGTTGTTATGTTGTTCTTCTACATTTTCATTATTTTGTAGTTGTAGCCTTTGGGCCTTTTGTTATGCTTCTTAAATATGTACATTGACATTGAAAACAATGAAACTGTGTTAATGTGTGTTGAATCTCATGTAATTCACAATTCAACTCTAATGTTATGTAATATGGTTATATAATGTATATGTTGAATGCCTTACAATATGAATAATTTAAATTTTATATATTTTTAAATATCCCCCTATGTTTTAATCGTTGTCCCCAATTGCCCCTCAAAAAGGCCTCATGTCACTTGTCATCTCAGAAATGCATTCCAATGTTTCCTAATACTCCTGTCCCAAAAACACCATAGAACATAGGTGCAACTTGGGCACGATTAAAACATCATAGGAGTATTTTGCAATGTCCCTTTCAACAATTTCCTTATTCCTACTATTTTTTAGAGATTCTTGATTGTATTTATGTGCAATACTTATCACTTTCTAATCACCAAGATCCCAAGAGGGTGAGGTGAGAGCATATGGTGAATAAATATTGAAATCAATGCCTTGTATACTCAACTTATATCAGGAATAAACTAAATCAACAAATTTAATTGATACTGGATTGACTAAATTTGTAAATTGCAATACAAACACCTCTTATTACAATAAGTTGAAGAAATTTGATTAAATAAAGATGCAAGTAAATAGAATAGCTGGTTGCTCTTGTAGATACTCAAACTTATTGCTAAAATCTTATATAGATATGCATGATTATTCAGATTTGCAACTGGCTGCGGCAAGGCAGAGTTTGGCAAACATCCAAATTATAATCAAAATATTCACAAAATAGATGTAGATTCATAAAACTGATTTATATAAGCTGTGCACGGCAGTAACATCACAATACACGCTAGGGAGAATATCTGAAATACCATATCTATTGCTTGTTTCTACGGTCACACCAACTTGCAACACAGGAATACAGCCAGGAATGCACATAAAAGCAACTATTGATTTATATGAGTCAGTTGGGATTTATGCAAGTGTGCGAAGAAAGCAAATAACTGAAGTTTCGATATAAACTGAGTTTAATAACCTCATGTGAGAGTTAATGATTAACAGTTAACCAAGCCACCATGGCACATACAAGACTGTGATATAAACTACAGCAGCTAATTCTGATGTGGATACTCTAAAACTCCTCAGTGATAGTACAGAACAGACATGAAACTCCTTTGAGGTTAAGAATATTGGGTAGTATGCAGTGATGGCATGGCACAAAAATATGAAGAATCGGAATCATCATGTTTATTGAAAGGCTGTTCTTCTATGTTCCACCAAGTTTCCGGTATAGGGGGACGGCAGAATGGCGGGACGGGTTTCGGGGACGGCATTTTTTTAGGGGATTTTTGGGGACGGGGGGATGGCTATATATATATATGTATATGGAAATTTAATATATGCTTTGATGGATAACGAAAGAGTTCTCTCCATTAGTGATGAAGGCTAATGTTAGATGCAGATACACTATGCTTCATATGAGAATAATGGAAGAATTCATGTTCTCATGTTCTCATTGTTTACTCTGGAGTGCTGATTGTAAACGTTCAGTTATTACAAATGTTTTGCAACACTTCTTCGTTATTTAAAGAGGAGAAGTCTCTCTCTGCTGAATGCAATGCGTAAGGAAGGGAATGGTAAACTAAGGTTCCTATCTTTTTGTACTCAGTGGTAGGACACAAGGGTGCACAAACACAATGCGCCGCAGCTAAGATTTTTCTCTGGTTTCTGCAGATCTTAACTACGACTGTTCTAGCTTTAAATCTATCCAATATCCTCAAGGTAAACAAAGCATGAGGGTATAGGAGCGGGAATGGATTGGTTGGATCACCTGAATTCGCCGTCTCTTGAGAATATGGCTGAGGCTCTGAACTCTCGGATATATGCTGGGCTAAGGTTAGATACAAGCAAACGCTCTTTATGGTAAGCTGGATCTGAGACCTACCAAGGAGGAGGAACCCCTATCCGAGGTATGGGCTAGGAAACGACTTACAAGAAACAACAAATTTACGATGTCTTGGCTGATAAACTTGCTAAGGAGGAGGAACCCCTATCTAAAGTATAGGTTGAAGGACAATCCATTAAACAACAACAAACGATAACTGCCAATGACAAATATCCAAGGAGGAGGAACCCCTATCCGAGGAGGGAAATGAAATAACAAGCTATTAGATACAAGACGTAGAAAGAACTCAAATATGTAGATCAAAATGCAAGTGCCTTATGATATTCTTCTTCAAGCTTCATCAATGAATTACAAAGATTGGGAAAGCAAAGGCATGAAATCATGCACAATTATGATCAACCAATGAACTCTCATCCAAGAGTGATCAAATATTCTCTTTCAAAGTTGTTGGCAACAATGGTGCAACAATTTTGCATAGCAAGTAAAGGTTAAACAAACAATGAGCCCAAGGCTCTTATTTATAGAACTCAAAGGAGTGGGCAACCCCAAAATCTCCTTGAGTTAACAATGAGTTCTTGCCAATCAATTAGCAAGATTTATTCCTAAAAAGGGGGAACAAGCAGTTAACTGGAAGACTACTTAAGTTAACTGAAAGTAAACAAAGAGTCAACTGGAAACTACTTCAGTTGACTGAAAGCAAACTAAAGGTGAACTTTAATGTGAAGTATCCCTCCAAAATAGACATCCATATTTAGTGGAGATCTAAGATCCACAAATTATGGAAGCCAATTAGACATCCTTAATCAGTGGGATTTGACAATGCATGATTTATGGGATATGGAGTTAACTTGGAAAGGGGCATCAAGTTAACTCCAATTACATTTAATGTCATCTTGAGTTGACTTGGAAAGAAGCATGAAGTCAAATTCAAGTATCATAAATGCCACTTGGAGGGTGTAGGACGTCCTTCTTTGATGCCTTTATAGCTCACCATTAATCAGCAATGTTTCTATCCATTCATTGACTTCATCAGCCTCTGGGGAGTTAATGCTCTGTAGAATGATGACGTGGCGTTTGAGCATTACCTCACCTGTCGTGAGTTGATTTCTGAAGTCTATACACTGAGATGCTGCCTCTTCGAACTTGGTTGATAAAGTTACCACCTTAGCTAGCTTGCAACTGTCTGGATCATCAAGAAAGGTATTGTGGATGACGTCTCTGAACTGATTTTGTACAGTGACCATCTTGATGTATTCTCCTCCCTCATGTTGATATTCCATGCAAGGGAATGATATCACCAACATTCTTGCAAAGTTGATAATAGTGGCGACCACCCGTCTGTAGTCAATCAACTCTACTGAATGGGCGTCATAGGCTTTCACGTTGTACGCCATCTGTTCTTTCCAAGCAAAGAGATGCTGCTTCTTTTTCCTCAGAGTAGATTGACTGATATGCCAATTGCAAGTTTGCAATTGTGGCCTCGTCTTGTAGCCTCTTCTCTGCAATTCTTTGTTCTGATTGTTGGATCTCAGCACGAAGTCCATGTGCTCTATCCCGTAACTGGTATAGATTTGCCAGTATATATCTACCTTTGAGAACAAAATCTTCCACTTGATCTCTCAAGTGTTTTTCGTATGTTATCAACTGTTGATGATTCTGTCCTGTGGGGAGATCTAACAATCCTGCTGGTAAGGCTAAGACATTTGGGGTGCCATGCATCAAGCTGGAAATGTATGACCTCAGTTGTTGATTTTCAGCCTTTTAAGGCTTCTTTTTCTTTTCCATCCTTGGCCATTCTTTCTTGTGCGCTCACCGAAGCTATTCTGAGAAGTTCTGCTTCCACTTGTTGTGTAGTCTTCCCGAGGTTAAGTTTAGACAATGCATAGTCTTCTACTTGTACCTTGGTTATGCTTTTCTCTACTGGTGGGGCAGTAGTCTCTATGATGAGTTCACAATTTGCATTCCTTTCTATGTGAACTTGCTTCTTCAACTTCTTCGTCGGCATGTCTTGTGGGAGGTGGTCGAATTCAGTGAAGTCAAGTTCATAGGAGGGTTTTTCCCTCTTTCTTCCTAGGAAGCCTTTAAGCCAAATGGAATCTCGGCTAACTTCACTAGGAGGAGGAATATGGGGCCCTTGAATGCCGATGTGTGAGACTGTGCTAGAGCAATGTCTCTCGGTGGCAAGTCCAAGTCAATGAGGACTTGCGACTACTGTGATGGTGGTGATGTCGGCGGCTCTGTTTCCATAACAGGCACCGTTTTTGCTACTGCTTCTTCTACTGCTGGCTCTGCCACTTCTGCTACGGCTCTTCAGTAACTATTACTGTTGGCTCCTCAGCAACAACTTTCGCTAGTTCTGGGGTAGCAGTCTCTATTACTTGCTCTGGGGCAGCAATACCCATGACTATTTCAAGGTTGTGTGTGGCTTTCTCCACATTTTCCCTCTGTGTTCTGGGCTTTGTAGGCTTCGACTTCCTCATCCCTTGGGGAGGATTGCACCACTGCTTCTGCCTAGGCTTCTTTCTTGAAGTGGAAGGTGGTGTAGACTGAACCTGTGGCAGCTTTGTTTTGTGAGGTACCACCTTCCTTGATTTCTTGCTGTCGAGATAGAGTTGGCTATTTCTAACCACTCTACTCGTCCTTTCCTCTATAGACGTGTTTTCCTTGGCATACCAATCCACTCTTGGGAGTGGTTGGGAGTCAACTGAATCTGTGAAGAATGAGGGGAGAATGACTTCCCCTTCATCGTTAGATAAGCCCTCGATGTTTGCTGACATAAAATCAGCAATTTGCGGGAGCTTGAACCTGCCATAATTCCTTCTTCGCACTTCATCCTCGTCTTGACAATTGACCCAATAATCTTCCATAGAAGATTTATGTGACGAGTGTTGCTCGAGATGTGCCGCATAGAGCCCTCTGGGATCATAGGACCTCCTCTCAATGAGGTACTTGAGATTAAGCCTTACCGTTTCCTAGCTCATCATCTTAGCATCTGCCGCAAACTTGCATCTATAGAGTCCCATTCCAATGGGAAAGTTTACAGCTATCTTCTTCTTCAAGCGCAAGTAGACGTGGACTTCGAACAACTGTCTTAGGAATTCCATGAAGACTACCCTATCTGAAGGGTATCTTGGCATCATGGCGAGGTGACCAATGTAGCCATACACGCGTATGTAGGAGAACGTAGGGAATTGGATGAACCAATCCGCCCAATCCACCATTGCCTCTCTAGCTGTCTGTGAAATACGCACGTGCATCTCATGGTCTAGCTCTCGTACAGTGTGCATGATGAAGTGATCACTTGTTCTTTTGAAGTGTCACTTCGCTTGAGTAAACTCAAGACATGTAAAATGCTCATGAACCTTCTACACACCTAAGGTTCCCACATTGTTTAATATCCTGAAATCGCCTTGGAAGGCAATCAAGTATACTAGGTAAGAACACATGTGAAACCTATGAGCTTCCAGATACTCGGTGATTTGTTGGTGGAGTGTGTCACTAATCAGAGTGGCCCAATCATAATGTTCCCTTCTGCCAATGATTTTCGCAATGACATAATACATCCATGATTGGAATTGATTTCCATCCTCCTCTCCAGTGATTCTATTGAGTAGAGTGATTAACACTGCGTACTCATCTTTACATTCTCCTCGTCCAACCAACTTAGGCAAGTTAGCCTTTGTCACTTTTAGCCATTTTTCAGCTATTATCCCTTGACATTTGTCTTTGGCTGTCTCAAATGCCTTCTTGCATTCCGTCACCGATATGACTTTGCTGTTAGGACATGATGGAATATCAAAACACTTTTCAATATCTTGAGGCTTTAGACTGCAAACAATTCTCCCATCCATTGCTCTGATTTCTCTAGTGGTAGGCTTGTAATGCTTAATACAAGCAATTACAAGCTCCACGCTTTGTAATGTGATGGGGATGGACGCAGCTTGTAGCAACCCGGATTCTTCAATGTTCTGCAATGTTATCTGATTCATGCCCTCCAGCTGTTATAGATCAACCACTGGGTTTACCTAATGTAAGTTTGTGTCAACCGTTTTCAAGTAAATAGGGCCGTCTTGGTCTTGTATTATACCTGAGAGTCCTACATCTTGAAAAACTTAAAGATTGACTGTAAACTTGACCTTGTTCTGACAATTTTCAGAAACCCCTGAAAATAGCGCCCTGCCGAAAAGTATTTTTCCAGAAAAAATTTGGCACATGGGTTTTGTTCATTCTTCAATGCTAAACAAACCCAGTTCCTCATAATTTTGATTTTGAAACTTTTTTGGAAAAACCCTCAAAAATAAACAGCATCAAGTCGAACTCGAGTATCATAAATGTAATTGGAGTTAACTTGATGCCCCTTTCCAAGTTAACTCCATATCCCATAAATCATGCATTATCAGATCCCACTGATTAAGGATGTCTAATTGGCTTCCATAATTTGTGGATCTTAGATCTCCACTAAATGTGGATGTCTATTTTGGAGGCATACTTCACATTAAAGTTCACCTTTAGTTTGCTTTCAGTCAACTGAAGTAGTTTCCAGTTGACTCTTTGTTTATTTTCAGTTAACTGAAGTAATCTTACAGTTAACTACTTGTTCCCCCTTTTTAGGAATAAATCTTGCTAATTGATTGGCAAGAACTCATTGTTAACTCAAGGAGATCTTGGGGTTGCCCACTCCTTTGAGTTCTATAAATAAGAGCCTTGGGCTCATTATTTGTTTAACCTTCACTTGCTATGCAAAATTGTTGTGCCATTGTTGCCAACAGCTTTGAAAGCGAATATTTGTTCACTCTTGGATGAGAGTTCATTAGTTGATCGTAATTGTGCATGATTATGTGCCTTTGTTGTCCCAATCTTTGTAAATTCGTTGATGAAGCTTGAAGAAGAATATCAGAAGGCGCTTGCATTTTGATCTACCTATTTGAGTTCTTTCTACGTTTTTTGTTCAATAGCTTGTTGTTTCATTTCCCTCCTCGGATAGGGGTTCCTCCTCCTTGGATATTTGTCATTGGCAGTTATCGTTTGTTGTTGTCTAATGGATTGTCCTTCAACTGATACTTCGGATAGGGGTTCCTCCTCCTTAGCATGTTTGTCGGCCAAGACATCGTAATTTGTTGTTTCTTGTAAGTCGTTTCCTAGCCCATACCTCGGATAGGGGTTCCTCCTTGGCAGGTCTCAAATCCAGCTTACCGTAAAGAGTGTTTGCTTGTACCAACCTTATCCCATCATATATCCGAGAGTTCAGAGCCTCGGTCATATTCTCAGGAGACGGCGAATTCAGGTGATCCAACCAATCCATTCCCGCTCCTATACCCTCATGCTCTGTTTACCTTGAGGATATTGGATAGATTAAAAGCTAGAACAATCGTAGTTAAGATCTGCAGAAACCAAAGAAAAAGCTTAGCTGTGGCGCATTGTGTTTGTGCACCCTTCTGTCCTACCGCTGAAGTACAAAAAGATAGGAACCTTAGTTTACCATTCCCTTCCTTACGCATTGCTTTCAGCAGAGAGGGACTTCTCCTCTTTAAAAAACGAAGAAGTGTTGCAAAACATTTGAAATAGCTGAACGTTTACAATCAACACTCCAGAGGTGCTAATTTAAATGCCAACAACATAGATATGTATATTGAAAGTATGCTGACTGGCTCGCAATATACGTATTTACCAAATAAATATGTAAATGTGTATATATGTATAAATGTAAATAAATATATATATTTAATATTATATAAATATATATATATATTATAGTTTTAGCGAAGTAAATATATATGTATATATAAGTATATTTAAATTATAATGTTTAAATATATATATATATATATATTAATATGATAATATATATATTATTAATTAGAAATAAAGTGGGAATCGATATGGTAAAATGAAGACTTTACTTTATAAAGTCAAGTGAATAAATTGATTTAGGCAATAATGGAATTTAAACTATGGAAATCAATTCATATTGTTTGGAGATATTAATCACTTTAAATGCAACGCATTTTTGAAGAGAATCACGCCAAACATTAAGAAAGAGGAAATATTTCATTGAGGACTTTATTAAAACATTTAAAAGTGAAAAATAAAAACTGTGCTGGGAGAACAAGTCACGCACGGTAAGAATGGCGAACACCATTTTCAAGACTCTCTGAGACACAAGCAGATGTGTCTTCCTTTCCATTGAATTCAGCATAATGGCAACAATGAAATCTTGACCTATTCATCACAAATGAATCATCAAACAGAAAAATCTGAAAAAGGCATGAAATCTAAGTATGCCTGGGAGGTGTCGAACTAAGGAATTTCACCATATGCAGTTTGAATCTTTCTTTGTTTGTTGTCAATTAAACGAGGTCGATTCACCTCAGAAGATTGCCACATTTCATTGTGGAATTGTTCAAAATTTTGTTCTGGCAGTTTACATGCCTGGGAATGAGGATTTTGTTGAACAGAGGACTCTATAAAAGGCCGTCGTAGCAACTCTTCTTCACTACCTTTTGGAATTCGAAATTACTCTTAATTTGTGAGAGTTCATTCATATTTTTGAGTATTTCTATTTGCTGAGAGTTTCATATTTATGAGAATCATATTTACAGAGAGTTCTTTCTATTTTCTGAGTTTTCATATTTCATGAGAGCAACCATACTATTGTGAGCTTTCTATTTACTGTGGGATTAATCATTTACTGAAAGCATTCACCAATTCTGTGAGTTGAGGATATCAATTTATGAGTGTTTACAATTGAGTGAAAAGAGGCATTTGTGAGTTAAGCTAAGAAGTGAAGTCTGCAATTTGAAGAGGAATTGCCAGTCGTTGCAAGTGCTAAGACATCTTCTTTAA
This sequence comes from Sequoia sempervirens, assembly GCA_007258455.2. Taxonomy (NCBI): domain Eukaryota; kingdom Viridiplantae; phylum Streptophyta; class Pinopsida; order Cupressales; family Cupressaceae; genus Sequoia; species Sequoia sempervirens. Next base: position 12,627 of record VDFB02267869.1, read on the forward strand.
AGGAAGCTTTGGGAACAGGCATGGGATATTCTTCTACTATCTACTCAATTCTTGGTTATTTAAATTAAAACAAAATCTTTTATGCTTACTGTTGTGAAAAGGTTGAAAGAAAATCATAGCTGTATTTCTGTGTGAAAGAAAGAAAGTTGTTTATGAATTGCTTTACCTATTTGTACTTAACAAGTAAAATAGATAAAGGTTAAAGGTTGCTTATTATGTGCAATGCATTACTTGTATGATCTCCATATAGGGAGAATATGTTTGAAGTAGATACTAAATACGAGGAACGAAATGAAGACAGTGGTCAAGTAATAACCCACACCTTAAGTTATTAGAATAACTTAGTTAAGCCTATGAAACTCCTAGGATGAAGATGTTCAGTATAGGAGGGGAAATTGTGATTACTTGTTATGTTGTTTTCATTTCTAGTAGATAGTCTGATGTAGGATGTCTGGGGTACGTATTATCTAATGAAGGACTAAACCTACGCGTAGTGTAAGAAAGCCTTAAAGCAAATCGGACCTGAGTAGTGTTTATGATAGATGACCTTCATTCGAAGTATTGAATGATAATACTTTGGCCAAAGTAGTGAAATGTATGACATCCACTTAGGTGTGAGATAGTTGAGACTACACTATCAGTTCATTGTGATCCTTGTACTAGTTCGAGATTGTGAAATAGCAAGGTTCTAGTTGTGTAGGACACAACACTATGCTCAGTTGGTAATTGTTAAAGGATACCCTACCAATCTCTTCTTTGAAGGGAGGGCCATTTATCTAATGATAGGTGTGCGGGGGACCGCATTATAAGTCCTTGGTTGGCGGAAAAACGCCCGAGTGATGTTTTTCCTCCACAGCAAGCGGCCGATGTACCAAGATTTGAAAGGACGAATTCCTGGACCTTCTTACTACTATTTGTTCTAAAGCTCATTGGAGCTATGTTAGCTAAGGTATGTATTCTTGTTTCATGTACTTATGAAGTTATTATATTGAAATGGAATCTTTATTGTAAATTAATATGGCAACTTGTTCATGTTTTATCAATAAAGAAAAGGAAAAATTTTATTGCGATGACATGATAACAGGAAAAATTTTATTGCGATGACATGATAACACATTTACTTACTTTGAGGATGTAAATTATGGATATTTTATTTTAGTTCTAGATGCTTCTACCCAAAGGATGGTTTGCAAGTCTTGATCATGGATCATAGCTTTAGCTGCCTCTACAATGGATCTGTTCTTCCTTTTTGCAACACCATTTTGCTGTGGATTGTAAGGGACACAAAACTCCCTCTTAATCCCTGCCTCAATACAAAAGTTACAAAAGCCTCCAGAGATGTATTCTCCTCCATTGTCAGATCTCAAAACTTTGATCCTTTTCCCAGACAAGTTCTCTACTTGAGCCTTAAATTCTTTGAATTTCTCAAGTACCTCTTCAGATTCTTTAGTCTTTAAGAAATAAATCCAAGTCTTTCTAGAGTAGTCATCAATGAAAATTACATAATACCAAAAACCATTCAAAGGAGCAACAGACATTGGACCACACAAATCAGAATGAACAAGATCTAGAATACATTTAGATCTACTTTCACTACTATGAAAAGGACCTTTAGTATTCTTACCCAATGCACATCCTCGACAAGTACCTTCATGCTCCTGGCTGAGTTTTGGAAGGCCAGTGACCATCTTCTCCATGGATGGAATTTCTCTGAAATGAAGGTGAGCAAGTCTTTTGTGCCAAAGCTCACTTGAACTAGTGGAATCATGCCACAATGCCTGCATTGGACAAATGGAAAGTCTATAAAAACTCTCTTGTCGAACACCAATCACTCGGTCTGTCTTGATGCTAGAGTTCTTCGGCCAAGCAAGAACTTTTCCTTCAAAAATTGCAACTTGATATCCTTCGTCCTCCAAGGCTGAAATTGATACAAGGTTCCTCTTGATGCCTGGTACAAATAACACATCGCTCAACTAAAGAGAGATGCCAGAATCTAAGTGAAGAGAGGAGGCTCCAACACCTTTCACAAAATAGCATGCATCATCACCAATTATGACTTGAATGTTGGTATCTCTCTCCACCAAATCTGAAAGATGTTCTCTAAATCCAGTAATGTGACGAGAGGCACCACTATCAATCAACCATGTGTTGCTATCGGTTGGAATATTGCTTGATAGGGCAGAAATAAATAGAAATCCACTTGAATTGTCTCTTGAATCCTTCTGAGGAGAGACCTCACCCACATCCGCTATGGAAACATGTTCTTTTGGTCTAGTTGCACAATCTCTCGCATAGTGACCAAACTTGTCACATCTGAAGCACTATATATGGGAGAGATCCTTCTTCTTCTTAGATTCTGGAGCAACATCCGATCTTCTATCTCTGTTCCTCTTGAAGTTGCCTTTCTTCCCTTCTCTTCCTTTCCTCTTTGATGATTGAGCGGCAAGTACATGAATATCTTCATTGTTAGAACTTCGCCCATTGCCTCTCGCTGCCAATCTTGATTCCTCTTGAATACAATCTGCCCTAAGGCGATCAAACTTAGGTAGCTTCGACCTTCCACTAATACCTTGGATAAATGGCTCCCAAGATTGAGGAAGACCATTAAGTGCCAACATGACTAAGTCTTTATCATCAACCATATGCCCAATGGCACAAAGCTGATCTCTCAACTCGGTGATCTTCATGAAGAAGGAGATGACAGAATCTCCTTTCACCATCTTGATGTGATGAAGTTGTTGCCTCTATGCAAGAGCTCTGCTTGTATTATTGATCTCATACAATCCCTCCAAGGTCATGAACATCTCTCTCGCTGTCTTCAACTTGGAGATAATAGGCACAAAGTGATCCTTCACAGAATCAATCAATATTTTCTTGGCCTTTGTGCCATTCTTCTTCCATTGTGACTTCTCATTCTCATCGGAAGGCTCGGCAACTTCACTCTCCACGAACTCACTAATCTCATTTTCTTCCAATGCAATCAAAACTCTAAACTTCCAAGAGGTGAAGTTAGAGGCACCTTCAAGTCTATCTTCAACCTTGAGTCCATTCACCATTTTGAAGATAAGATAGACACACAAAGATGAGAACAAGAGAGGAAGAGCACGCTGCTTATACAAATCTGATCACGATCTTGCTTAAACCCGCTCTAATACCATGTTAGTTTTAGGATCAGAAATTAAATAAGCAGATATAGAGCAATTTTAAACAATTTGACACAGCATATACCTTGGGAAAACCCTCCAACTTGAGGGAGAAAAACCCAGCAACAATATATCTTTTATATATTGAATAATGAAGCCAATTTGCTTTTACAATGAGGCCAAATACAAGGCCGAATATCAGCACCACACTTTGATGCACACACAAGATAGAATTTAACACCTTGCTGATAAAAATATCGATCTTCTTGAAGACACAATATCAACCTCCTTGATAAACTCGCACTTCTCTTGAAATCGAACTATGAATGAATGAATGATGATCAACTAAACAACATCTCTTATATATACAAGTCAAAGAGAGAGCCTCCATAAATCGCATCCTTTCATAATACAAAGTCGGCCCATATATGAAACATATATGAAAGATTGTAACTCATACAAAGGTGGCGACTCCCAATATGAAGTTGGCCTCATACAATGAATATAAATTAATATTAAGTGAAGCGCCTCTTCACTAAACTCGATAACAATAAATATTATTTATTCTTCTAAGTGAAGCGCCTCTTCACTAGTGGTGTCTCCAATAAATTAAATAGCCGTTAGGCTATATTTTATTTATTGCTTAATAAAATCGTGGCTGGAAGTAAGAGGCCTGCGGCTGTTTACATCAACACCTTGTACATGCAAGAACCCTTCGGGGCAGAGGTTTTGGAGGCAACAGAGACTTATTTTTCTCGGAAAAATCTGACACGTGTATTGTAGGCACTTCAAAGCTGAACAAACCCAGTTTGTCTGATTTTTGAAGTTATGAATTTTTTCAGAAACCCTAAAAAATAAGGGCAGCAGGGCAACTTTTTTTTGGAAGAATCTGGCACATGGGTTTTGTTGAATATGCTATGTTGATCATACCCAGAAGACCAGATCTGTGAATAACCTCTGTTTCTTGGACATGCAAGAAGATATAAAACAAGAATAGAGGAAAAAGACAAGAAGAAGTATGGAAGTTATAAACTGCTTCTTTGGATCTTCAAGAAAATCACACCTAAAGATGCAACCTCTGATAAATTGTCCCTCTGTGCAACGGATTCATGGAAATATGAAGAATGTTGAAAAATCCTCTGTCAAATCTTCAAAAAGACGTTGGAGAGGAAAAATGCTTGTTCTTAAGCTTCAACCTGCAAAGAGAAACAATGAGTAATGATGCCTAAGCTTGATACATATTGATTGGAGTTGTAAGCATCAATTAGGTGCCAACATGTTGTTTGAGGAGTCAATTTGCCTGATCAAGAATTCACTGGAGCAAATTCCATCAATTTGGGGGCATTTTGGACATGAAAAGCCTTCAAAATATCCTAACTTCAGTCAACTGGTCTTACTTTGACTTTAGGCATCCAAGTTGAGGAGCTGAACATTTTTCCTTCTTTTTCTGTGATGGAATGCCTTCGTTTGATCCCTGATTTTGGTTGCTCAGTTGATCTTGAGGTGTTGCTGACTAATCCATTGCCGAGATGAAACAACTCTGATGAAGTGTGCTTGGGAGCTGCAAAGCTCAAAACCTGAGTCTGGTGCCTCTGATTCTTGGGCACCTTTTCCGAAGAAGGTGCATATTTCACCAGACTTAGCCAATTTCTTGGCTGCTTTTCATTTCTTCCTTTTTGACCTTCAATGCCTTGATCTGAGATCTCTGATGACTAATGATTCCGATGAACGTGCTAAGATGTGGAATGGGTAACCAGTTCAGTACCGGAAAGATTGATTGACCTTGCAGGTCATGAAAGTTGGCTTAGAGACCCCAAAAGTTTGGGTGCCCCTAGCCTATAGGGGCGCCTTTGACCTTTTGAAATTTTCATCTTGCAACCTTTCACGAACAGCCTTACTTTGATCCTTGTCGTCAAATGTTTGATTTATCTATTGAACTTGCTGACGGTGTCATTGCTAAGATTGATCAAGACGAAGGACTTCCTGGAGGTCACAAAGCTTGAAGACTACATCTGACTGCCCAAAAGGTTGGGTGCCTATTTCTAGGAAGGTGCAATTTCCTTAACACTTAGCCAATTTTTCATGTCTTTCATCTCGCTTTTGCATCCGGTGCTTTATGCTTGATCTTCGTTTGTGAATGCTTGACAGGTCTTGTGAGCGTGCAACTGGATTGGTCACGAAGCTGAAAGGATGTTGAGCAAATGCCTTGAAGAAAGTAGCTGCTAAAAACTTCATTTGGTTGCCCAGAATGATGGGCGCCCCTGGTCAGCAGGGGCTCTTTTGGCTTCAATGTCATCAATTTCCATAAAGGCCTTCACCTCTCGTGCTTTGTGTTCATCGTCTCGCCAACTGCATTGATCACCGTTGTCGCTGACGCGAACGTGTTCACTGTTGCGATTGCTTTCACCATATTGCGTGTACAGGTGCTTGAGAATTTCACCAAGGCATTGACCGCGTAGCACCTTTCTTGTAGCAAGGCGTGCATGTAATGTCCCCTTACTAGACAGTTCGTGTGATTGAGGGGTTAGCCTATCATTTCAACCCTCGTAGGCTGACAATTGTGATTAGAGGGTCTTGTATTGCAGTTACCCAACGGTTAGGGACATTACTCCACATTCTGATTCAGGTTTGGGCCTTTGCAGATGTTCACAGAGTGATATTTTGGCACTTACTATTTATAGTAAGTCAGGCTATCAGGGTTTACTATTTCTAGCAGGGCACCTGGCTCAGTTGGTATTCTCAAACTCAACCTAGTTTGGCAGTTGGATTAGCAATTGGATGATAATTGGAGCATTTAATGATAATTAATTATTTATTGATGTGACTTTATATTATAAAGTCAAATTATAAGATATAAATGATTAAATGGAATATTATAAAGTATTAAATGACTTTATAATAAAGTGGGCCATCATTATTTAATCAGTAATTAATACTCAAGGAGAAAGTACGCCCATTTAATGATAATTTGCCTAAGTCTTCAAAAGGGCAAATTTATTATCATTAAAAACATTATTAAATATTTTTGGGAAATCGAGCCTCTTGAAGGGAGTATTTAATAACTCCAAGACAAATGGAACTCATATGATTGATTATTCTAATTTGTTTTTTTTCTTTGAGAACTTTGGAGTTTGTGAAGAAACAAGGGTTTTTGCAAATTCGTGCAATTCCAAACTTTGGAGAACGATACCTCTTCAGAGTTAAGCTTTCTGAAGTTGTGAAAGCTCGGCTAAAAATTGCTCAGTAGGTTGGCTTCACACAGAAGTCGAATTTGTGCTTACAGCGGAGATTTTGCTCCAGGTTTGAATTGATTTCATCAAAAGAAGAGTACAATTTTGATTGGGCTTCATTGTGGTTGCTTCTAGCACACTTTATTATCAGCCGTACCATCATTGATGCTGCTGCCAGGCCGTATTTCTTACAGCAGCAAAGGCGTCCTTTTCATTTGAAGCAAAATGCCTTGCCTTTTTGTCTACAGCCTTCATCATTGGTGGTGCCTATAATACTGGAGGCTATTACATTCATTTCTAAGCGGGAGAAATTTATCTACAAACAGGCCGTACGATTTATGACCTCCTTCAAGCAGCTGCAAGCAAAAATTAGGTTCATTAATAATGTATTGCTTGCCTTTTTGTATGCATGTTAATTATTTAGCATTGTAATCACTCAGCAATAAGAATAAAGTCATTCGCCACTATATTAGTAGTTTGCTTCAGCATCTTTATTCTTTCGCAATTTCATTGTATTTTCATTATCTGGCATTACTTAGTGAAAAAATCACAAAAACCACATATTGCAAAAAAACTACAAAAACACTACAAAATCAGCAAAACACAAAAAAAATTGCATTCATCAGCATTAGTTGGGGTTGAGAGACACCAAGTCTCTTACAGTGCATCTTCCAACCTTAGAATATTTTCAGCATTTTTCGACCTTTGAAAATCCCCTCCATCATGAAGCAACTTTTCGAACATTTTTCACCATGGATTCTTCGTTGAAGCTTTTGAGGCTTAGATTTCGAAACTTGGTACTGGCATCTACCATTAATGGTTGCGAAGGTCCTAGCTTTTCTCCTAAAAAATAAAAATAGACCCACCAAAGTAAAACAAACTTTTTGGTGATTTTGACTTGACCAGTGTGATCGTAAAGCCAATTTATCCTATCAAAATCATTTTCAACTAATTCTGGAAAGGTCCTATTTTTAGGGGTTTTCCTAAAAATAGGGGTTTGAAACCCTAATTTTCAAATTTTCAGAATTTTGCAAGTATCTTCCTTGACATGAACCCACAAAAAGCCTATGTTTTGTTTGACCTAAAATGGATTTTTGACAACAATTTTGCATGATTTAGCTCATTTTTAGCATAATGCCTTGTTGAAGCAAAAAATTATTATGGGTACAACAAACTTAAAATATTATTATTAATCATTTCCCTAACTTTATCCCTTAGCCTACAGGAAATGAAAGGCTATGGGTTTTCCCAATTAATTTAATTCTGAAAATGGGACATGACATATTTAGATGATCTTGTACTTGAATGTCACTAGTATTTGCAAATTCAACTCCACTGCCCACATTTTACTCAAATACACCTCTACATAAGTACACTTTAGTTTGGTGAAAAGGGATAGCTTTTCTTTGAGGCAGTTATACAAAAGACTTGCAGTTGTATCAGAAAAAAATCCATCTACCCTATATGTATAAGGTCATCTTCAAGATAAGTAGTTATCATAGGTATGCATTAAATATAATGAAACAGTAGAATGTGAAACATATTGAGGTGTCTAGGATGGTGAAAAATCCCAAAGGAAAAATTCTAACACAAAACTGCTGTATAGACTAGAAATAAAATAATTATATAAGGGGGATATATTCTTTAAAATCATCAATATGGGACTTTTTAACTTTGAACTGGTATTGTTGACCTTTTTAAATGGTTTTAATATTGATTGTTATTATGTACATTTTGCATCAAACTAGTGAGGGCTGATATGTTGTTCATGAAAAGTCAATGGAATTCTACTTCCTTTTGCAACTTATTTTAATTCAAAAAGATAACTGTTAATGGTATTATGGTAATGCCATCATTCCATCATTTAGTATTTTCTTCCGACATAATTTGATTTACTGCTTAAACTTTTCCTTGATATTTTTGTCTCTCATTTTGTATTTGTAGGTTCTACACACATTTCACATCTCCAATAAGGCGGTATGCAGACATTATTGTGCATCGGATGCTTGTTGCATCATGTTCAAACACTTTTTCTGGCCAGGGATCTGCAAACAAAAGGAATAGTGATTTTGAAAAATCTAGAAATACTGTGTTTATTGCCAAAGATCAGAAAGAGGTAAAATAAATTAAATATGTTTTTAAACCTTGTATAACACAGTAATAATAATATTTTTCAGTCAACTGTCTCCTCACTACATTGTGTGAGCTTCACATATAATGACTAATACAACCTAGTTACATTTGAATAGTATATGGTTATTAACTTATTATAGACTTTTATATTGATCCACTGTGATAGCACCTGTTACACAAACTTAACCATTTCATCTGGAAAGTTAGATCCCTGTACAAGGTTTACAAGATATATTGATTGAATACACGATTTTTGAATGTTCTTACTAAAACTCTTGTGAGGATTGTTTATAGTATTATACCTTACACACTAGTACTCAGAAGATGTTACAAATACATTTTGCAGGTTGCAGATCATCTAAACCAGCGCCATAGGGCAAGCAAGAGAGCACAAAAGATGTGCAGTGAGCTGCACCTCTTGATGTACTTACAGAAACATGCTGAAGCAGAATGTGCCTTGGTAAGCTTGAGATGAACGGATAGAAAGCACGGTCCTTTTGAATATGAAACTGATGCTATTTTTTGAGATAGGATGCATTTATAGAGCAATAGGTAGTGGGAATGATACTGCAGTAAAATTAAAGATCCTTAGAACAGAGCTAAATCATTTTAGCTATTTTATGGAATTTTGGCAAAAAATAGTTTTATTATTTTAACAATTCAAATTTGGCTTATTTTCCAGGTAATAGGCATATTTGAAAGAAACCTCCTTGTTTTTGTGCCCAAATATGATCTTCGGGGACTTGTTCAGTTACAGGTAATTCAGTTTGAATTTTATTTTTTAAAATCATTACTAATTTATTCATTTTTTAGTTAAAAGCTGTGGTGTAGATTGAATTACAATGGATTTTTCCCAACTCTAAGTTCGGGGAAATATGTATGATTTTATGTCAGCATATGGTCAGTGATTTAGCCCTTGCTTGATATTGGTTGGTTTGTAAGCAAGATTAAAAGTTGCCTCTCTTGTTAGATAAGAATTGAAAGATTTATGATTATGAAAATTTGTGAGGGGGTCCATTCCTGCAAGAGAATCTTCTTTTTTCTCTTCTCATTAAAAGTTTGTTATGTAATTTTAGGACAAAAACGGGAATGTAATACTTCCATTGGATAAAGATGAGACAGATAGTGATACCTGTAATGATAAAGTTAACAGTAATGAAGGGAAAAAGTTCAGATTGCACTATCAACAACAGTGTATTAGCATTATTGTGAGTACCTTTCCATTTTTTTTTCCTTACTGCATAATAAGAATGGAGATTTTATATTATTTGTTTTGAATTTTCTTATAGGACTCGTTTAACAATATTGTACATGAATTCAAGCGAATGACAACACTTTGGGTCCGAATGCGAGCAGATGGTATAGTTAATACTTTTAGACTGGATTTGGTAATTGTTTTAACAAGTCTCAAGTTTATTTTACAAATATGTGTATTTACAATTAAAAATCCGTTATGTTTCTATAACTGAATATTGTTGGCAAAAGGTTCTCGAGCTCGTACACCTAGCCTTCGGATGCAACTTCTAAGTGAAAAGCATCCAGCATCTCTTACTGCACAAAAGCAGCATGCCTCCCTTTCTGATACAACTGTAGCATTGAAGGAAAAAGGTCAAGTACTTCCCAGACAACCATATAAAGATCTATCAACTTCAAAATCAGAGCGAAGAAAAGCAATCCTCAAAATGGCAGAATTAGCAGCTTCAGAACAATCAGCTGAAGGGAAAAATGGAATGGATCTAGAAAAAAGGGATCTGTCTTTGAATAAAGTAACAATTCATGAAGCCATGGAAGATATAGAGCAGATGTTTTATGAAGGTTTGTGTTCCTATGGCTAGTGCACGATTTCATTCTTTTCACTTTTCTGTAATAGATCTGTATTAATATGTCGTCCGAATGATAGAATCATGATTTTAAAAGCATCCTTCTTAATGGAAAAGATGTTCAGTTCATGGACAGTAGGCATGTGATAAAATAAAGTAAATGGGATCTCTAATATTACAATATTTTCCATCTCCTTGATATACTGGTTAACGTAAAAATGATTATTTACTAATACTTTTTCTTTAACATTGAATACTTCAGTTTGTGATTGAAAGTGAATCATTTTCTTGCACTGGATTGAGGATTGTTTCACTAAAATGGCTTTTGAATGACAGTTACATCTGTGTATGCAAGCCTTGAAGATGAAGAGATGGAGCATACAGTGATGCTTCCAAAGGAGGAAGAAGCAAAAGCTATTGACAATAACAACGGCTTACTCAGTAAATCATTGTCAATATATTTAACTTTGGGGAATTCTTTCATCAAATCTGAGGAGGAAGACAGAGGACGCTTGCGGAAGTTGTGGCAAAAACGACTAGTAAGTTAGCCTAAAAATTCAATAGAAGTAACACCACCTCTACATTATGTATTGAACTGGTTAAACCCTTTGGATATTGTCATTTGTTTATTGTTGGGCTGTATGTTTATTCTTGGATTGAATGTTCGTGGGATAAAATATTATTTAGATTATCATAAGCAATTGGAGGCTGCCATGGGGGAGTATTAGATATTTTTGTGGGAATTTTTACTACATAGGAGTATTTTTAATGCTCTAGTATCTAGTTATCACCACAGTGACCATATTCTGGAGTGGTCATGATCACCCTGATTATTAAGATTAAATCATAGAAGCAGATATTGTGAGATTTTGGATCTTGGTAATAGACCAATTTTCTGTTAAAACTCCTGATTTTTTAAAATATTGTTGACCACTATTTTGACTGATATTATCTGATTTATTGGTTGATATAATCTGATTTTTCCCAATATTATCCATTTTATTCCCTTTAAAGGCTGTAAACTGTGACATTTTTCCTCATTCCAACTTTCTGCTCTGATTTTTTTCTGCAACAAAACAGACTGGTTTTTAGGGTCTCCCAAGCACCAAATGATTTTGAAATTTTTAGGATGACCAAGGTATTTGATCTAAGTTGCCAGGTACTTTAATTTACCCCCCCTCCATACCCAGGTGGGTTCAGTCCGGGTCTGGGTCTGGGGCAGGTCTGGCCCGAGGCATTTTGGTGGAACCTTGAGCGTACTTGGGACATACCCGGGAGAACCCGCAACCAAGGCCACAATTGCAAATCAAAAAACTTTAAAAAAACAACTTTTTCAAACGTAAAAACACCTTAAAATTCCTTGTTCACCCTAAAAGTGAGATGTAATATGCATTTCAACTCATTTCACAAACACAAAAGGCCACAAACAGCATTTTTTGCCTCCAAGCTGCCATTGTTGGATTTTGAACGTTAGTGTCATTTTATTCAAAGGTGTGAGCTACAGAGGAGTTAGACCTACAGCAACAAGGGAGAAATAGCTGCACAAAGAAAAGATCTAACCATCAAAGGTGAGTGAATCTTTCATTTTATTCAAGTTTTCAATAATTTTTTTGAAGATTTTTCAAGTTTAAAAAAAATTCAAGTTTTTTGGGTAAGTTTTGATTATTTTTTTTTAACTTAATAAGGGGTTATAATGCCATTTTTTTTTTAAATTAGTTGTGTTGTTAATTTGTAATGTCTTTTTTTATTATTATTTTAGGTTCATACAAAATGACTAGTAGTTCTAGTTCAATTGGCCCAGATGCAGATAGTCAATTGAAATATGATGCATCATCACCTCTTTGGCAACATATGAAAATGATTCAATAAATTCTTGGTGGTGGGGGTTATGTTTGGCATTGTAGCCAATGTGGAACTCAATATAAGAGCTCGTACTTTTGAGTGAAAGCTCACTTATCCACAATTCCTTTACAAGGAATAGAAGTTTTCCCCTAGCCAAATAAAAAAGGGTTGTCAAAACACCAAATATTGGCTTATATTAAAAAACAAGAGGCTGACATGACATGTAATAAATCAAAGGCTGTTGCACATCCTCTTGCCAAGAGAAGCTTGCAAAGACTTCCTAGTGGCTTATCATAACCAGCTTGCCCACATCCTTTCATACCAATGCTAGCATCTTCTAAAGGAGATACTATTTCAGTTTCACAAAAAGAGGCCCATTGGAGAATGCCTTCAAAAATGAAGCGAGGGAGATTACAGATCACAGCATTGCTCATTGCATTTATAGCTATGGGCTTCCTTTCAACCTTGTTAGATCACCTTATTGGCAAGAAATAATGACGGCCATTTCCAATACAGCCTTTGATTATGTTAGTCTTGGGTATGAAAAGGTGCAAACCACCGTATTGGTGAAAGAGAAAGCTTCAGTAGAGGCATCATTGAGAGTAATCAACTAATCAAGGATACATGGCCCGAAAATGGTGTGTTTATCATTTTTGATGGATGGAAAGATTGCAAAAATAGACCCCTAAAGGGGTGATGTTTTTGAAGGCAGTGGATTGTGAGGGGCAAATAAAAGATGCAAGTTTTATTGCCAATATCCTCATAGAATCCATGAAATTGTGGGGTCTAAAAATGTTGTCCAAGTCATAACGGACAATGGTAAAAATTGTAAAGCAGTTGGATCTATAGTGGAGGGTACATATAGTCACATTTTTTTTTACGCCATGTGCAGTCCACTCACTCAATTTGATATTGCAAAAGATTGACACACAAATTGAGTGGGTCAAACAAATCTACACAGAGGACGAAGAGATTCAAATGTTTGTGACTAATCATCATATGTCACAAGGCATCTTTAGGACCTCCAAGTTGGAGTTGTTGAAGGTAATTTAAATTTGATTTTTTAATATATTTTTTAATTTTTTATTGTTGATTTGTGACATGTATTTTTTTATAGCATGTTAGGTTGTCTAAACTCGATTTGCATCTCACACAATCGTCTTAAGACAACTTGTGAAGGTGTGAGAGGCCTTGAGTATTATGGTCATCAATAGACTGTGGAGTGTATGGAGGCAGTCAAGCGCATAATGAGCCCAAAAAGTAAAAGTATTGATCTTAGATGATGAGTGGTGGGCTCATGTGGATTATGTTTTGAATTTCATCAAGCCCATCATGACCATGATTAGGTATGCTGATATTGATCACCCATGTTTGGGTGAAATTTATGATGGCATGGATTCCATGGTGGAGAAAATAAGATCAATAATAGAAGCCAAGGAACATGACCAAACGGAAACATTTTTCAATTGTGCAAAAGATTATTGTTGACCATTGGAACAAATGACCACCCCTTTACATCTCTTAGCATTTTCTTTGTCACCAAAGTATAATAGCAAAGAGGTACTTTCATTGCTGAGGAGGGTGCCACCATATAGGGATGGGAAGGTTGTTGTTGGCTATAAGGCTGCATTGGAAAGATATTTTCAGATGAAGATATCCAAAGTATTGTCTTGAGCAAGTTTGGCCACTTCATATCTTCAAAACATCATGATGTTTCCACTCTTCTAGACAAAATAGGAAAAATGTTGATGAGTGGTGGTATCTACATGGTTGAAGCTCCATTAACTTGCAGCCTCTTGCAATTAAAATACTCTCCCAAGTATGTATATATATATATATATATATATATATATTTCATTTTTAATTCTATGCTAGTATGCTATATATTATATTTTTCATAATAATTTTATAATTTATATTTAAATTTTTGAATTTATAAAATTAAATTTTTAATGTTATATGCAAACTCAATGGATTGCAAGTTCTTCAGCTGCGTGGAATTGGAGTACATACTCCTTCATCCACTCGGTCAAGTGCAACCATTTGGGTGCAAAAAAAGCAAAGGATTTGGTCTATATACTCCAACCTTTGTCTCTTGTCATATAAGAAACCTGAATAAAATGAGGGTGTGACAAAGAATTGGGATCTAACCCCTAAGTGTGATTATTTAGATGCTACAGTTGCACAACCTACCTTAGTCTCTATAGATGAGGCAAGTGCTACACTTGACACATCTAGTGGGGGTGGCAATCCAATTGATTGTAGTTCAAGTGAAATTGAACCAAGTGTTGACCAAGACCTTGATGCTTTTGATGAAGACGAATATGAAGACTAATAAATATTGATTGTAATTTGAATTTTTCAGTGTGTAATGGCATTTTGAGACTTGAGTATTTTCATTTCTGCAAATTATATATACGAGGTATTTAAATATTCTATTTATTGGCAATTATGTCTTATGAGTATCATTGTTTTTATAAATAAATTTATAATTATATATATATATATATATCAAGGTTACACGAGGACGCGTCCCTTGCCCCAAAACCCCCTGTCCCCATCCCCTACCATCCCGGGGACGGGGGGACGCAAAGGGGACGTCCCCCTGCCGTCCCCGAAAATGCAAAATCCATTGGAAATGCCAAGAAACGTTTCCTTCACTTTGGGGACATTTCCCCGTCCCCGATATGGATTGGGGACGTGTTGTGACCTTTTCACACATCGCCCCATTCAAAATGGGGAACCCCTAATTTTTGCTCCATTCTGGTCTTTTGACTTTGTTTTTGTCTCTCTCTCTCTTTCTGTCTCTTTCTGTTGTCTGCCTTTCCGGGGATGTGTCCGTCATCGAGCTTAAACGTGAAATTTTGGCCAAGTCTGAAAATTAGGGTTTGTACTTTCATGGTCAATTTAAAGTCAAATGAAGTGAATGAATTGAACTCTAAGACTAATATTACAGTTAGTATGCTTCTAGCAAGCTCTTAGCTAAATTTCATCAAATTTTGGCAACTTACTATTTTTAGTAAGTGTGCAATTCGGGGTATTTTCTCAGCATTTTTGAAATTTCAATAGTCACACTGCATTCAGAACACGTCAAGCTACTCGTCTGCAAGTTTTGAGTTGAAACAGACAACTTACTATTTTTAGTAGTTCGGCTTCCGGAGTAGATTTTAGGGTTTATATGCAGAGTTCTTCAATGCATGTCTGGAGATTCCTTTTGGGTTTTCTGAAACCTTCGCGATGATATAACATGCAAAGTGAGATAATGACTTTCAGTATTCAGCCTTCAGAGGCTATTTTTAGGGTTTGCATGTCAGGTTTTTCTTTGCATGTCTAATGATTCTTTATCGGTTTTTCAAAACCTACGCAGTGATGTGACATGCAAGGCAAGATGATCAGTTTTCAGTGACTTACTATTTTTAGCAGTTCCATTCCGGCGACTGCCCGGCGCATCAGAATCACAAATGGGGCGCAGTGCAACAAAAACGAGGTCAAACGGAGGTCATTTGATATGCATGCAAGTCAAATTAGGGTTTCTAGCTTCAAGACCCAAAATGAGGGGTAAAAAGTCAGAATTTTCGAAAACTAGTGTATCCCACTGCGATCAACATCTTTCAAGCTATCCACCGGTAAAATTTGAAGGCAATCGGAGCACTTACTATTTATAGTAAGGCGTTCCAGAAACTGGCTAAAAATAGTAAACTAGTGTCAAGCGCCAGTGTCAAAAGGCAAGTCATCTGATGAGGAGCACCTCATTCAAATTTCAAGTCAAACGGAGTTATGGAAGTCTTCAAAACAAGCAGTTACCATAAATAGTAAACCACCTTCAGAAACATACTCTTTTTAGCAGGCCAGCTCAGGATGACAGTGTGAAGAGGCTAACAAGGTCATGAAGGTCCTGTGTTCAAAATTTCAAATCGATCCGAGCTTCAGAAGTGTGAAAATTGAAGGACTTACTATAAATAGCAGGACATGGAGAAGCTGACAGAAGGAAAGAAAATTCTAAGTGTTGAACAAAATCCTCCTCCACCCTGAAAATGCGCCCTCTTCAAGGATCAAGATGATTGAAAAAATGCGAAGTGTGACAATACCCTGCCCCACATATCAAATGCGCCCTCTTCACAAGCACGAGATAAAAAAAATTCTGAGGCGTAAGTCTTGTCCTGCAGGTACCCCCATATGCGCCCAAAGAAGGATGAAGAGGCTGGAAAATTTCTAAGTAAAAGTCTTATCCACCTCCATAGGGTGAAATGCGCCCATATGAGGATGAAGACAAGTGAAGGTTGCTAAGGCGTTGTGTAAGAGAGGAATATTCCAAATGTTGACTTTCCTCTCCCTCCTTTGAATGCGCCAAGTAAAGAGTGAATTTGAGGTGAAAAGCGATTAAGTGAAGGTGAAGTTGATGAAAAGAGTTACCTTGGCGTGGTGAAATCCTCTTCAACATGTGAAATGCGCCAAGCTTAGAAGGAAGTCAAGGTTGCTAAGGCGTTGAAAGGTCAAATCCTCCACCTCATGCTAAATGCGCCATGCAAGATGAAGACAAGGTGAGGTAAAATGAAATAAAATGACTAAGGCGTGGCTAATATCCTCTTCTAAGTATGAAGTGCGCCTAAGGTGATGATAAAATATGCTAGGCGTTGAAATTAAAAACATCTTCTCTGACATACAATACGTACTCAAGGCATCTAAAAAGAAAATTGTATAAGTGAGTTGATAAAAAATTCCTCACCACAGGCAAAATGATTGAAGTTGAATGAAAATCTCCTAAGGAAAAATTCAAAATGTGCCTATGTTTGTGATTTTAATTTAAAATTTTCTAAGGCACAAAATTTCATCTCTAGGAAAGATACGCCTAAGTCTGATGGAGATGTGAAATTTTTCAGAAGCATGAGTAAAATTGCCAGAGAAGAAGTCAGAGGATGCCAGCTTCACAAGATTGATTAAAAATTTCAAGTCAGAGCAAGAAAATTCTCACAGGGATGAAGAACTAGATTAAATTTGTTGAAAATGATTTTTCTAAGGTTCAAAATTTAAAAATTAAATGAACCCCTTCGTTGTAGACCCATGATTTCGACAAGTTTTGAAGGGAATTCTCTTCCGGGTATTGAAGATCTTCGACAAGGACTGGATTTTAGTGTCTTTTGCACTTCGCCAAGGCTTTCAGATGGAGATTTTGATCGGCACTTGAAGTAATGAAATTTTCCTATGGAAATTTAAAAAATTTCTAAGGCAAAATGAATAAAATGTGTTTTCGAAGGTAAAATGCTTTAGATGATGAAATTGAAATGGATTGCCTAGATGAATTTGATCAAATTCTTCGTGGGATGAATCTTCCAGAGTCAGCTGGTGAATTAAATTTCTTAAAGAGTGAATTTGAAGTGAATATTTTCAAAATGAATTAAAATGTTAAGTACACCAGTCAAGATGAATCTTTTCAAATTCTAGAAGGTCAAGATTCCGGACGTTAGGTGACAAGTGTTGAAATTACCAGAAGGAGGGAAATTCGAATTCCTGCTGTGAAGTAGTGGAGACTTAATGAATTAGCTAAACTTGGCTCCTTTCTAGAATTCGACTTGCCTATATGAGCTGAAAGTTTATTCATTTCTTTTCATTAGCTGAAGAAGTTCGATTCTAGCTCTGAAGTTGTAGTTGCAATGCAAGTGAGTGATTGAGTTGAGTGTTGAAGAAGATTGTTGAAGTACGAATTTAAAAAGTCTAAGTGCTGAGGAGTTGCTGAAAGTGAAGTTGGACGATTTTCTCAAGTGTTGAAGTTGCTGCAGCCAACTTAGAAATTTGCTAAGTCTTTTTGAAGTTGCTAAGAGTGTGAAGTTGGCTGATTTTCTCAAAGAGGAGAAGTTGCTGAAGCTTGCCTATTGAAAAACTTTCTAAGTGATTGAAAGATCGAAGTTGTCAAAGGAGAAGTTGAGGATGGTTGAAGTAAGAGCAACTGGCAGAGATAGCAACGGCGCATCCAGACAGGCTGTTATCAAGAAGCTGAGCAAGCCTTTCCTGCCAGAGTCTAAGTTCACTTCAAAGTTGAGCAAGCTGGCCGATACAAATTTAGGATCTTTCAACATGGAGGCTTTCAAAAGTCGAATGATGGGAATTGGCAGTCACCGTCCTTCAATCACTTCACACAATATTGTTCGAAGTGGCCTGTATGTAGCTGCTGGTTTTCCGCCAGCTATTCAGTGTTCTGAGCTGATGATGGAGTGTGGTAATTGCTATGAGCCTGATCACAGGTCAATTGTCTCACCAGATGGCCAAGTATTCGCCAACCTCACTCCTGCAGCTATCGGCGAAGCTTTTGGAATCCCAGCGCATGAGAGGATGATGCAGTTTCAGGAGATACTCAGCCATTAGAGGCCGATGAGCCTCGCCATAATGAAATTGAAGTTGAACAAGTCTGTGAAGTAGAGGCAAGAGAGGAGCAGCCATTTGATATATAGCAGGTGGTACCTGATTGGCTCAGAGATAGAATGAGAAGGAGCCCTAGTGAAGAAGTTGATCCGGCAGTAGAGGTGGAAGAGTTTTTGAATAGGATCAGCGCGCCTCCACCAAAGAAGAGAGCCAGAAAATTTTTGAAGATTTCAACTGATGAGGATGGTTCTCGCACCCTTCATATAGTGGTGCCACGAGTTGATTGTGATCGGGATGAAGCAATGCCAGAGAATTATGTGATCACCACTATGGAGTTAGGACGTCCCACAGGTGTACAAATCATTGAGGAGTGTGATAACTCCTATCAGGCGCTCAAGGACAGATTGCTCAGGACTGAGGGAAAGTATAAGAAGTTGAAGAAGGAGCATAAGACGTTGATAGGATACATGCAACATTTATCTCGTCCTTGTGGGCAAGAGAATCCAACACTTGAGCTTCCAGCCGAGTTATCCAGAGAATCAGTTAGTGGCTTGGAGGATTTGAGGAAGATGGCACAGGAGGCAAACAAATGGGTTGCAGGTGTTCGTGCCGAGATAGAGAAGTTCATGGAAGATCTTGCTCATGCTTACCAGCAAGCTTCCAGCATTATGGCACGGATGGAGGCAGTTGATCAGGCCTGGGGTGATGCTTTTGTCTATCAGAGTGTTGGCGTAACAACTAGCACCTCTGGAGTAAGAGTTGGTACGGACAGCTATGTACACTACGCAATGAGTGCTCTTCAAATTAGGAGGGGAAGCTCCCTCATTGTGCTTGACAAAAATACCTGCAAAGGGAAATAAACTAAACTAATTCCTGTCTTTTTGTTTCAGCTGTAGAGGTACAAGGCTTTCTCGAAACTATATACGTTGCAGCTGAGAATTTTCTCTGGTTTCGCAAATTCACTAACTACAACTAAACTTAATAACTTAAATTCTATCCAGTTCCCTCAAGAAAACAGAGCATGAGGAAACAGAGCAAGGTTTTGACTATCAGACGATAAACAAGTATAGACCCTCAACTTGAAGGCAAGGTGGCACATCTATTTGCTCAATCTAAACAAGTTTATTGATAACAACATCACACGATAAACTGAATACGGATTCTCTACTTGAGGGCAAGGTGGCACAACTATTATCTCAATCCGAATAAGTTTATTGTTCACAACACTATACGATAAACAAGTGCAGATTCTCTACTTGAAGGCAAGGTAGGCACAACTATCATCTCAATCTGAACAAGCTCATTGGGCACAAAACAGATTTAAGAATTTACCATGGCAATCTTATGAAACCCTATGTGGCATAACACTTGATCATAACAGTAAAGACTTCACAAAACAGATTTATCATCATAATCTCTTGAAACCCTATGTGGCATAACAATTGATCATAATGGTAAAGATGCACAAAACAGATTTATCTAAACTATGGAAAGAATCCACCATTACAATTGCATGAAACCCTATGTGGCATAACAATTAATCGTAATAGCGAAAACACATGAACAAATACCAAAAGAGCAATATTGAGGGCAAGGTAGGCGCAGCATATATTTCTCTCTCAAGCAAAAGTTATTTACAAATGAGCAAAAGCTTATTTATATACATCAAGTGTAGGTAACCCTAAAATCACCTTGGGTCATCTACAGTCTTGCAATGCATGCAAGATTGCTGCAAACCCCTAATGAAGTAAACTATACAGTTAACTGGAAAGCTACCATCAGTTAACCGAAACAACTAACCTAAATGGACCATGTGCAAGCATGCACGTCCTTATTTAAAGCAAAGTTAGCTGGACACTACCTTCAGTTAACTGGAAACCGTAACCCTAACTCGTGTGAAGATAATTCCAAGGACGAGATAAGC